>JAGDQP010000327.1:7470-107115 GCA_022664845.1 Lepisma saccharinum
ATTCTACAAATAACTATGACTATTTTATTTGATAATGAATGGAAAAGAAAATACCTGGATCACAATAAAACAAGTTAGTGAAGTTACTTCGCAGATAAATTATGCAAAAATCAATCCTATACAGTATACATATACACTACTGCAGGGTTCCTAAAACCTATTTGAGCGACAACCACTGCAAGTGAATTCCTGACACCAAACATTCAATTATACAATAAATATAATTTTGCCATTTGCCGAATTTCGCTTCGTTTTAGAGATACAGAAGTTCCAAATTGAAACACAAAATAACTTCTTATAATGGCAAACAAAATTATTCCTTGGGAAGTCATAAATGATGTGTTAAAGTAAAATTACAAAAAGGGGTCAAACCTGCTATAAAGATACTTTTCAAATAACTGATACTGATATTTTGTACCTTCTGGTGAAGTTATCATTTCGCACCTTCAAGAAAAGAGACAACTGAAAAAAGTATAGTTTTGTACGAGGCGGAAAACAGATACTTAAAATTCTCTAAATGGAAATGTGATACTTCTTGTATCTACTTGCTACCGATATAGATAGACTTGTAACATTTTTGTCATATGGGAATGGTTCACTAATGCTTTTTAGCATACGCCATGATTCTTTTTATTTTATTTTTTTAATTTTCAGTTATGTCACCTTTCTCGAGAAGGTGCGATCTGTAAAGCACAAAATAAAATGAATTTAATAACAAAGCACAAAATTTATTTAATACAACTGTTGCAAATTGTGACTCTCATAAGAGGTTAATTAAAACGTTAATTTTGAACATTTCACCCCCATATATTCGTAGTTTACAACAGTACACATTGTGTTTCACATATAATGTTTGCCATCACTAGGAGATACAAAATATCCCCGACATAGGTTATTTGAAATAATTTATACCAGGTTGGCTATACTGTCAATCCGGTGCCATTACAACTTCCAATATCTACTACACGGATACAAATTAACACCTCGAAAGACAATTTACTTTAATACATTATTTACGATTCATCCAGAAATATTCATTTACCATTGTAAGAAGTCGATTTTGGGATTCAAGTTGAAACCTTGCATATTGTAAAAAGCAGAAATCCACCAATGACAAAAGTTTTTTCTTTCGGCGACAGGTGAAAAAAAGTTGTTTCTTTTGTAATTAAATGATTCGAATAATAAATTGTTCAATTGATGTGTTAATTTGTTTAGATATTAGGACACAATATGAAGACGTTTTACTGTTTTACTGAATAGCATTATTCAAAATCACCCTTTAGAAATACTTTGCCGAATACACGCAACTTACATAACGCACATGTACTCGGCTTTATTTGTAATTAGATTTCTACATATTCTATTACGAAGTTTTATAAAAGACCAATAAAATAATATGCGTACTCATCTTTCCATTAAATAGTCAAATATCCCACTTTAAAAGTGTACTGTCTATAGAATTAAACTTTCTTGTATCACTTAAGAGGCAAAAAAATGTTTAAGGAAATCAGGATGGTGTGAGTGCGCCTTGAACTCTCGCTACCACCTTACTGCTTATCCGAAGTTAGATTGTAGCCACTGAACCACGGGAGCTGGGTTCGCAGTTTTAACCCTAATGGTAAAATTAACACTACTTTGCATTTTTACATTACAGTTCCCACGATATTTCGTGCTCACAGCGAATCATAATAAACAAAAGTATGCAGTGTGCGAGTTTCACGCTAGACAAGTGTCGATATAAAATAATATGCTACTATTCAGAAGTTTCAAAGGTAAGGAACATTCTTTGGGTCTAATCAACGGGAGTTGTAATGCGTACTCAAACATGAAGAGCCTTTCTGATTTAACGTCACAATATCGGTTACTGCTATGTAACATACTGCGAGCAAATCTGTGCATCAATTTACACTCGGTTAGATCAAAAGGCATGGAAATGCTGGGGCTAGCAGGAAGAGTGGATCTTGCGATGGTAAGAGCAACAAAACAGGGACTGGTAAAATTGTCTTCATGGAACCGAATCTCTCCCACCCACCCGCTTTCTCTCGCTTGCTGTCTAATACACAAATGAAGCGTACTGAGTGAACAGATGCGTGAGTTGGTGCGGAAATCATGGTAATAGAAAGGAATCAATCCGAAAGTTATGAGCGAACAACAGCCCACGAAAACCAGAGCTTCAAGAAAATGAAAATGAATACCGCAAGAGAAAATACCTAACATGCATAGTGAGTTGAGAAAACGTTTTATCATCTGTCCGCTGTTCATGTTCCATAAAAAGCAATAAAAACTTGTTCTAAACTACAACATCAAAAACACTAAAATTAACAAATAATAATTGATTTCTTCCTAATGACCAAAATTCTGTGATAGAATCCTAAAAATATACGTGCAAAAAGCTCCCAAAGATTTACAAACTGGATTTCAATGTACTACTCTTACTTAATAACTGGTGCGTATATATAGGCCTATTTCTTTGAAAACTTCTCATGGTCATATGGCAAAATGTCCATTTTTTTTTTTAATTTATTTTTTAATTGATTAATTTGTGGTAAATGACTATTTTGCCATTTTATGATGATTTTCAAAGGATAGGACTAGCATTTTTGGATTCCTTGTCCAATTTTACATAAGAAAGGTTTGAAGTTTGATATCTCAATCTTTTAGTTATAAAATGAAATATCTTTGAAAACGGTTAACCATTTTAATCAGAAAGATCAGTCAGTAATCAGACAATAACAAATTACTGAGAACTTCGAACTAATATTTTAAAAACTACTTGCGATATCGATAAAATGGTGCAACTTTATTTTGACCTAGAAATACAAAGGAAAGTACTTCACTGGTCCTACAATTCTTTTTTTCTAAACTCATATTTATGGGTCAAGCAGGCAGCTACAGCCAAAGCACGTCACATGGAGGAAGTATGTCTATTCGCTAGCAAGGGCTGAGAAGTAGAAGTAGCGTCTGGACAGTGCAAGGGTTCATTAAAGTTTTCTTTGTTTTTAAGCGCCCCCATGAAACAATTAAGAACGTACGTCTTCAAAGTTCAAACAATGAAGTTAAAAATATAAAGTTCGGATTCTATACTGAATGAAATTCGATGCTGACATCCACGATCTGTGTTAAAATATCATTCTCTCAAGCTAAAGATTTCCAGTTCAACTGGCAGTTGTCCAGTTTGCGCAGGGTAATTGTAAAGGTCGACTGATTTCAGTTTTCCGTTGCGACAGAAAATATTTGAAACAGTATGTCTGGAAGAAAAAAAAAAAGAAAAAAAAGTAGGTCCAAACTTAGACTCTGCACTCTTCTTATTTCATGGAGAACAGAAAATTTAATCAGTTAACAATCACTGACAAATTTACGGATAAAAGTATCCACGAATGTATAGTGTAGAAGACTCCTGTATAGTTTGTGGCATTCTGGAGAAGAAATTCAGAATTTTGAAATAGAATCGAGATTAAAATATTGTTAACAAACTGACGAAAGTTACATAATGTTCGATGTAAGAAGGCTTTGTATAAGGTAACAAAATTCTTGAGATTTACGTAAATTGAACTATCCTAAACAAATAACTCAGTGGAATTATGGTCCATAATGGTGTAGTTATTAAATACGCGTACTTAGCCGTGCAGACTGCGGCAAAATCGCATAGGCCCAGGAACAAACTAGGAACAAATTAGGAGCAAGTAGACAGATGTGCATCTTTAAGGGGAAAAAATCATTTTGACAGTGGGTTGAGATACGTCTTATTCCACTAACAAGCAAACATACTGATGAGGGCATGAAATAATTATACATGTTTTTCCTCCGTCGTGATTAGAATGTCAAAGTATGTAAGAATTTTATTTTTATATTATCGATATCTCCCACAGTAATTGCGCTCGAGTTGCCAAAACTTGCATGCGCACATACACTTTTGACATTCTAATCACGACGGAAGAAAAAGAATTATTTAATTCTTTTCTGCCCCATCAGTATGTTTGCTTGTAAGCTATTTATTTAATCTAACTGGGCAGAGTGGTAGATAGTTTTAAAGATAAAACTAGTCCATCTCCGATAAATTGTTTTTCCCTTGCCAGCACACACGAGTGTCACATCTAGACAAATTGGACAATGCCTATATAACTTACGGAATATTAATGTTCTTCAAATAATAGTATACTAATGGATATATTACTTAATCAAAAAATTATAAACGAGCAATGAAGAACTGGCGCAATATTAAATTACATGGCATGCCTCACATATGCGAAAAACTGACACTAATAGTGTTCTGTAACGCGATTCTATGATCTAAGGTTCCAAAAACTCAAGTTAAATAAATAAATCTATAGAACC
This sequence comes from Lepisma saccharinum, assembly GCA_022664845.1. Classification (NCBI taxonomy): domain Eukaryota; kingdom Metazoa; phylum Arthropoda; class Insecta; order Zygentoma; family Lepismatidae; genus Lepisma; species Lepisma saccharinum. Next base: position 11,806 of record JAGDQP010000327.1, read on the forward strand.
AATCGTGTTATCAATAGCGAACAGAATATCAAAATTTATATTTTCCGATAAGTTTAATAGCGTTATAAATGGATTTACATTACCCCCCGTCCTTTGTTAGCGCTGTAGAGGAAGCGAAGAGATTTAACCTCGAAAGCAACAGCCTATTCAATCTTTCTTTCGTCGAAACTTAACACTCAGGAATTAGCAAACAAAACGAAACTAAAATATCTCCAAGTTTACAAGAGAACAAACTAAGCGTTTACAACGAACGAATAGACGAAAAGGTAAGGTTGGTTTAAACATTCTTAAAATAATCACACTATCAAGAAAACGTCTAAATACAAAGAAAGAAAAATAATGAGATGAAAGAACAAAGCACAAATTTAAAATAAAATACGCGAAAAAACTGAACTTACAATGCTACTTACGTGCATAGTTTCAAACACTATCTTGATACCAATTATACATCAACATTGACTTGAACGCATACTTTAATGATTTTGCATCAGATACTAGATTTTCTTTGAATTTACTGAACTGACTTTGAACATACGTGTAAATTTCAGGTACTGGATTGAAAAGGACGGTACAGCGTGTACCCAACGTAGCGTGTTCGTAGCGTGTTCCCAGAAAAAAAAAAGAAAATGGTTCGTCGTCTTAGCTTACAGCGTAATGCCAAGAACAATTTCCCATTACATCTCTGAATGCAAATGACGCAAATTTCATCTAAACTGAATATATTTTGCTATTTAACAGATCCGATGTATTAGATACTCAAGTTCCGAAAACTATCTTTGTTTCAATACACAATAAAACAAAATTCTTCAGTAGCCCTGTGCTGCATGCTGAAACATGTACCCTTCCCTTTAACAAGGTAATACTTCTGAAATATTAATACACAAATTGACAAAATGAAAAACAATATTACTGTCAATTATTGTGTCTTTCTGGAGATTATGTTCTGAAAACTTGTTTTCGAGGTTTAAATGATAATTTCTTCATTGTTACTAACAAATGAGCAAGAATTATATATTAATATGTGATTCAAACTCACTCACCCACTCTATGGTTTACGGAACTCCGAAGTTCATCGCCGCAGTAACAAATTCGCCAAATTGATTCTATCCTGGGCAACATCAAGAAAGGTCTAATCTTGAACATCTACCTCTCGAAGATCTGATAATATTTTCATCCCAATGCTCTCTTTATCTCCGGCTTACCAACCAAGATGGAATATAATCTTAGTTTCGTCCACATCAGAGCTACATTGCATGCCAATCTTAGCCTTCGTGATTTCATTATTCTTAAAATGTTGGGTAAATCATAGTCTGCAGTTCTTCACTACGCAGTCTCCATTCTCCGGTCAGCTCGTCCTGTTTCGGTCCGTATATCTTTCTTAAAACCTTATTTTCCAACACACAAGTTATGCCCAACTGCCAGGGTCGTACAACAACTTTTGCAACCGTAAAGTATTACCGGCTGAATAACTTTCAGCTTTTTTATATTAATCGCGAGGTTAGGAGTTTCTGGACTGAATAGAAACTTGTGTTGCCCGATCTAAGCGACATTTTATTTCTACTGTGACCTCGTTCTTACTAGTTACATAAATGCCCCCAAGTATTTAATTTTATTTACTTTCTCTATGTTTACATTCTTAATTATTATATATCTATTGCCTGCATCCTTTTTGTTTCCGCCTGTTATGATGTACTTTGTTTTCTCTACGTTCACCTGTAAACCTACCTCATCGCAAGCTTCTACTAAGACATCGGTGTTACTTTGTAATGCATCTATGTCGTCCCCTATTAAATCTGCATCATCCGCGTATACGAACAGTTGGTTTAAGCAATTCAATGTTAGTGTCTTATTGTCCTCTTTTATTTTTAAAATCGCACATTCTAACGCAAAGTTAAAAAGTAGTGGTGACATGGCTACGGATCTTGAAACTATCTGACATATTCATATACTATATATCCCCATGGTCACTGATTCACTCATCCATATAAATTCACACAGGTCAAACTACTGGAGCTAGAAAAAACAAATTTGGTATGAATGTGTAGGACCATGAATAAGTAAAGGAAAAAATCCGACATTGTTAAAAAGTCATCTTGGATCCAAAATGGCCGCTAAACCCATTGTTGTGTACAATACACAGCCTAAACGGCTGGGGCTACAGTAATGAAATTTGGTATGAAGGTACATCATCACTAGTAGGTTACGAAAATATTACGAGATGTATTCAAAGTAGCCATCTTGAATCCGAAATGGCGGAGCTTAAAAATGCATTTTCCACACCGTTTAAGCTAGAGATACGAAATTTGGTATGAAGGTGCATTATGACAAGTAGTTTAGGAAAATATTACAAAATGTATAAAAAGTCGTATTTTGGATCCAAACTGATTGCCAAACACATTGTTTTATAGAAATCACAGCCGAAACGGCTGCAGCTAGAAACACCAAATTTCGTATGAAGGTACATTATCACTATTAGGTTATGAAAATATTACACAATGTATCCAAAGACGCCACCTTGGTCCAAAATGGCGGACTTAAAAATCCATTTTCGACACCGTTTTAGCTAGAGATACGAAATTTGGCATAAAGGTGCATTATGACGAGTAATTTAGGAAAATATTACATTTTGGAAAAGTCTTCATCTTGGATTCAAAATAGCCGCCCGAAAACTCATTTTGCGCACCGTTTGAGCTAGATAAATGAAATTCTACATGAAGGTGTCCCATCCGAAGTAAGTCACAATATCAGAAAAAGTTTAAAAAATCGTCAACTTGGATCCAAAATGGCCGCCGAAAAACCCAATTTCCAAACCATAGAAGTTAATGAAACGAAATTTTGTATGGAGGGTTATGACCAAGAGTAGGTTACAATAAATGGGGCACACCTCCCTTTTGGGGGCGCATCAAAAACTAGCACTTTCACACATGATTTGGTTTTTCTATACAAATTTGTTCAAACGATATTTGATTTTTTTTTTTCCAAAGTCTGACGGTATTTTGAATGTTATGATTTACATACCATCAATAGAACACATCTTCCAAATGAATATACGAACAAGATATTGTTTTCCGATTTAATTCTCAAACTCCATTTAATTAATTTGCTTAATCTATCGGTTACTTACAAACTCGAAAAATAAACGTGAATGTGTGTGTGTACTTCTCACTGTGACTTAAAAATTTAATCTAGCTCTCTTACTTCACGATATTTAAGTAAAGAATCTCAGGTAATCTAAAGAAACTCAAAACCTTGTATTTATAGTTTTAATTGCTTCTTAGTCACGTTACAATGAATGGAAAAGTGTTGGGCGGAACGTAATTAATCCATTCTTCTCACAAGCTTTAAACTTTTTATTAATTTTAAATTAAAATATGACGAAAAAATAGTTACTACTCCTATTACATAGCTTCAGTATCCTATATACGAGTAACAAGTATCTACCTACTTCCTTCACTGAATTTAAAATTACTAAACCAGGCCGAAATGTTGTGTGCGTAAGTCTACATGACAATCTCTTCATAACTTAATCAGTCCAGATACATGTTCATCACAACTACTCAATCATTATTATAATGGTCAATCAAGATCCTTATTGTCCTACTTTTAATAAGTTTAAGGAAATCATCTTTTACAAAGACTAAACGTGTGTTAACGTACATTCCATCCTTAACTATACCATTTGGTTGAATCGAGGCGAATACCTGTTAAGGTATCTGCACTATAGATACCACTCTCATGATACTTTCCCCATTCCTCTTCCGGAAGATGTGCACGTCAAAGGATTTAATCCGTTATACTTGGAATAAACACAGATCCAAGTACCTGGTCAAAGGTATAGCCAGGCACAAAGTACACGCCATAAATGAAATGAGTAATGAGGTGGAATATTTATATTGTAACTGTCTATTTGGTAGTGTATCCCTCATTAACTGAACTGAATTGTATTTATATGTAGCCTCCAGGCATCTTCGGCTAGTCAGGAAATGGTACGGGAGAGGATGTGGGAAGGCAGTCAGATTCTGAAGGTATCATTCCGGCCGCTGGGTTCGAACCCATGATGACCTTCCGAATAAGAAATTAATGTTCTATAAACTGAGTTACGATCGCTTCGATCCCACAGGACGTTTATTATTAAAATATTTTCCCTGAAATGTCATCTCTACAGGGCAAATAATGCTCTCTTAGAAAAATACTATTACAGCTTCATAAGAAAAATTTTACTCTTTGCACTTTCAGCCCAGTACACACAACCATACAGAATCTCACGTAAACCTTGATCGTCAATTACTGTATTTATGTGTTGTTTCCTGGCTTCTTTCAACCACTGTTTACCACTGCCACTATTACTGAGTTCTCATGAAATAGGTTCGTATCAGTGAAACTTCAAACTCTGAGTATGTGTGCGTGAGCATCACGCAAAAAGTACTTGACCGATTGGGATGATTTCTCGCACATGGACAGACACTGGACCGAACTGGGAAGTTATCATATCAGTCGCCATCTTGGACTCAAAATGGACGACCAAAAACCATTTTCCACACCGTTTGAGCTAGAGGAATGAAATTTGGTATGAAGTACTATCACGAAGTAGGTCAAAGAAAAAAGAAAGAAAAAACAGTCGCCATCTTAATCCAAAATGGCCGCCCCAAAACGCATTTTCCCAACTATTGAAACTAAATTTGGTATCAAGGTGCACCATCACGAGTAGGTTACAATAAACGGGGCAAACCTCCGAGGGGATGGGGACAGATCTGCACCATGGGAGCGCAGTTCCACGATAAAGGAGGCCCAGCCCCCAAAACTCCCCATTTCCATCTATATTATATAGATTTTTCTTTCAGTTTTCTTTCCCCATCTCGGTTTGCTGCTATCCTAAGCCATGTACCTCCTGAAAAACGTAACCGTAAAGTATTACCGGAAGAATTTCAATTCTGTAGATTTTCAATTTCAATTTCCTTTATATTAATCGCGATGTTAGAACTTTTTGGACTGAATAGAAACATGCGTTGCCCGATACTAACAGACTTTTTATTTCTTTCGTTACCTCATTTTTGCTTGTCACGTATGCTCCCAAGTATTTAAATTTGTTTACTTTATCTATGGCCTCATCCCTAATTCTTATGGTTTTATTTCCTTCATTCCCTGTTTTTTCTTGTTATCATGTATTTTGCTTTATCTATGTTTACCTGTAGACCTATCTCATACCACGCTTCTACTAAGACATCGGTTTTACTTTGTAGTACATCTATATCGTCCCCTATTAAATCTACATCATCCGCGTAAACGAACAGTTGATTCAAACCATTCAATGATAGTCCCTTTTTGTCCTCTTTAATTTTTAAAATAGCATATTCTAACGCGAAGTTAAACAGTAGTGGGGACAAGACATCGCCTTTTTTCAATCCGTTGAGAATCTTGAAACTATCTGACATATTATCCGTACTCTGCTTATGGGGTCGCTGAGACACATCTTCACTAGTTGAATCATTTCTGAATTCCAAATCGTATCAGGATACTGTATAACTTTTCCCTTTTGATAGAATCAGATTTGTCTTAAGGCGAAAATCTGGTCGAACGTGGATCAATTTCTAGTAAATCCACACTGGTGATCTCCAATTATTTCATCCTCTGTTATGAAAAAAATTAACAATATGAACCACGAACTAAATAACCTAAACCCGTAAGCAGGACCGGGCCTAAGAGCGCAAATGTCACAGGGGAGAACTTAGAAATGTCACAAAGAAAACTTAGACATGGCTATTTAAAACGCAAGACGAAAAAACACAGCAAAAAAAAAACAATAAGAACCATATAAGAAGAGCGCCACACACACCTTTCACCCTGGCCATCACTCGTACATAATTGATCCAGTTTATTTAAAGTTAGGTTAATTTACATTAAAAGCAGTAAAAACAAACATTAGCGTTTATATTAGGAATATTATTTACTCCTACTACACCAATAATCATTTTAGTCAATCCTGCATATAGGGCGGCGCGGCCCTCATCTATACCCCTGCCAATGGATAACAGTTACTTTATGTTGAAGCACTTTATACGCATGAAAGCTTAATTTCTTGAATTTGAATTGTATTTATGGCCTTCAGGAATCGAAGGCTCAGGCCGGGATTGGGGAGGAAAAAGGATTCGGGAAGGTGTAGGAGTCAGGGCCTATGTTGAATGTGCCAGGTGTAACAGGAAAAAAATGGAAAAACCTCAGTCAGGATGAACGTCCGTTGGCATCGAATCCACGACCTTCCGAATACTACACCAACGATCTACCACTGAGCTACGTCGTCTCGGTGAAGGCTTAATTTACGCTAGATTTTTGTATATAAGAAAAACTAAGGTGTCTTTTCCTAGTCTGTATTTTCGGGTCCGCATGGCTAGGCAACGTGCATTCGAATCCTGTAGCCGATCGACCTAACTGGGGTTTTCCAAAGCTTCCTTCAGTTTCACAACACGAAAGTCAGGATGGTACCTAAGACAGCGGCCGCCACCCTCCTATCCAGGTCTGATCCAAAGCTGCCTAAAGACCTTAAGAATTTCAAAAATAGTAGAAATAAGCCTTATTTATCTCCCTAACTTATATCTTCAGGAGAGAAATATTTCCGGAGATGGTGTATAACATTCAAAGAACTGTCGGGCCGCGGTGGCTCAGTTGGTAGAGCGCTCATCTCTGGTGCTAGGGGTCATCGGATCGATCCCTGCTCATGCCATGTGGGCTTTGTGGTGGACACACCGTGTGGGGGGGGGTTCTCGGGGTGCTTCGGTTTCCTCCCACTTTCTTCATTCCACCAATTCATCCCATCATCCATACGACCTGAGCCATTCCTTAAAATTAATTCAAAATTCAAAGAGCTGCCCACGTATTCAACGTAGCGAATGAGTTTGTAACGTCCCTTTCGTCCATTCGTAGAGATCTGTAACTTTGAAGTTGTTAGTTTCTAGAAGCAACGTACTGAAGGGTGGACAGGATTCAATTCTGTAAGCCTACATATTTTTTTTTTTTTCACTTAATCTCTTTATGTAGGAGAAAAGAAATCAATAAATATTTTTAAAAAGGGAGGAGGAAATATGATGCTTTACAAAAGTGCTTTTGTGTGAACAAAAATAGTTTGCTTTGCCTTCTTGTGCAGTTTAATTAGCAAGTCTTCTCGAACTCTGTATTTAATGCTATTATTTTATTAATATAATAATATTTGAACCGTATTTTGTAAATAATCACGTTAGCAGAGTTGAATAATTATTATCTCATTATTATTATTAAATGGAGTTAGGATGGAGGAGAGCAATTTGTACTAATGGGAAGATGGAAAGGGGAAACGGCAGAAGCGTGAGGGGGGGAAATGAAAGGAAGGGTCGGGGCGCTGGAAGTCAGCGCCTAGACGCATAAATCCGGCGCTGCCCGTTAAGTGAAAGTAGGTTGAGAGTACATTTTATGAGTGAATATTTGTAAGGATATATTAGCTTTAAATTACAAAAGGTAAATAGATAACATCTTTACTACACTTTTTTTCACACATTTTAAATTATATTCTTTAATGTCAAACATTTCCATTAAAGCCAGACTAGTAGAGTTCACCAGATCTCCCAAGACTAATTCTCTCATACGCATGCAGAAGTTTTCCCCCTATTGCAATGGGCATTTAAAATTTATTGCTGTGTGATGAAGGACAGAACACGGAAACTATCTTTCTCTAAATATACTCAGGTCACATAATCGGAATATAACAAACTCAATGTAACAAGTAAGACCACCTGATGCTACAAGTCACACCCCAGAGAGTAGTCTGACGAGATCACCACGCCCCTACAGAGTATCTCCTTAACACGTCTAACGCAGTGCAGACTGCAGCTGAAACTCTGCATTGCGATGGTCATGTCTCTACAAAGTTGCAAGCACACGAATAATAATCATGCACACTACGAGTTTAAAAAGATTTTGATTTTCGTGAAATTTCGTATCTGGGAGTTTTAAAGGACGCCGAGTTCGATTCTGAAGAGGAAAAAAATGAATTACGATATACAAGATGACCGCCATCCAAACGTATTCGAGAAACTGCTGATTTTGCTCTAAATGTCTAGTAATTCTGCTACCAGGGTTCAAAGCGCTGTCTAATATTTACAGATAGATTTAAAAAAATCGCTAGTCCAAATGGGCTTCGTCTTTAAAATTCTTCTAATTATCGTCAATTTTAAATTAGTGGTTCCGAATGGACGCTGGCCCTAACTTAAAATTGATTCACCCTAAATATTTACGAGTACAAAACTTTTCAAACATTTCCAATAAACTTGATTTTTAAAAATTCACTATGTAACACAACACTTTTTTTTAACTAGAAGTTAGGAAGCCATAACTCCAGCTATGAAAAGCATGGTGGCCCTGACATGCCTGTAATGGCCTCCACAACCACCCTCCCTCCAAAAAGTAGCAATTTAAAATTTCATGATTCATTTTATATAGTTAAATAAAGCAATTCATTATCAGGGTTCCCACTCATTTGCCAAGATCAAATTCCCTGACTTTTCCAAGTTTTCCAGGTCACTACTCAGAAATTTCCAGGTACCCGATTTTGTATATATATACATGGGAAAATAAAGATCATAGTTGCATGAAAATAAAGATACATCACAATATTTCACTGTATTCTTTTCTCAAATTGCTTCATGGTTGGGACATTAGCCTCCAAGTAATTTCAAAAACGATCTAACATTAAATGCCTGCTTCAAACAATAAGCTATCAAATTCCCTGACTTTACCAGGTTTTCAGACATTTTAGTGAAATTTCCTGACTTTTCCAGGACTTTATAGTGCTAAGCTGGATTCCCTGACTATTTCAGGTTTTCCAGGTGAGTGGGAACCCTTATTATATCTCTGATTGATTACTGCTAGTGCGGAGGATCCGTAGCTAAATTCAGATGAATTGTGCGTTTTATGATACAAGCGGCATATTTTATACGCGAGTGCGAGATACCATACGGAGTGATTCTAGGGGTGGAGCCAAGAAAAATCATGTGATTTGAGGATGAGAGACGCCATTTCAAAAATAGCTGCTTGGGAGCCGTGAAACAGCTTTAAGTTGTGTTATTAGCATTTTAATTAACTTATTTTATATTTATAATTTCCTTTTTCAGTTCTATATAGTTGCTAAAAATTAGTAGTCAAGAGTGGAGCAAAGAAAAGTCATGCGATTCGACCAAGGGTGTATTAAAGGGGGAAAGGAGGCGACTGCTCTCGAAGCACTTAATGAAATAAACAGTGTAATTATGAAGTGATTTAAGGTTTTTACCCCCACCTACAAATACATAACATTAATGCACCAGTGAATTTATTAATGATGGCCACCGTTTTAAAACTGGCTGCTAGCTCATCTCAAATAACTTACGTTTATTTTGTGTTTATGAGTTTTTAGTATATTTTATATTTAGTAAGTATTTTAATTCATTTATTTTACATTTAAAAATTATTTTCCTCTTTAGCGTACTTAGTAAAAATAACTAAGCAGGAATAGAGCCAATAACATTATATAATTAGACAGTAATGCCCGCTATTTAAAAAATACTACCCCGCTTACTTTCTGCTTTGTTTTCCAGCATGCATCTGATTTACGTGCTACAATTTCTTTTTTAGTTTTATTTGTAGGTATTTGTGGAGGTCAGTCCCCCTTAGATGTGTAAAATAGTTAATGTGTTGAACTTTTATCATTAACTATTTTCATTTCTATTGATCATTTGAACTATATGTGTTATCCCATTTGTCCTGTACCGTAGCTTATATTTTTGTTTGTTTCTTTTAGTACTGAATTGCACCTACAATGAAGCGAAATTTCCAGCTAGTAGACAAAACGGGTGCTGGGAAGCAACATGATGATGAGACCACAAACTGGAACCTTTGTTTATTTTGTCAGGGAGTGACAAAGGAAAAGTTGACCTACCCCAGTGATTTTCCAGGTAAATCTCCTTCTGAAGCTGTTGGATATTCGACAATAGGCGAACATTTATTAAAATTTGAAAAATTAAAGTCCCTTACACTTGGATTAAAAATAAGAAGACTGGATGAAGGAAAAGGAATAAAGCAAACTTTTGTGGATAGAACGGCAAAATTTCATAAACACTGATATCTGAAGTTCAACAAAACCAAACTGAACCGGGCAATTGAAAGAAGGAAAGAAACGGCAGATGAAGATTACAGATCAAAGGCATCAACGCCACTTGAAACAAGCACTTCATCAAGAGACTCACTTCTGAACATTAAGGAAATATGCTTTTGTTTTTTGTGAACAGCCTGTAGATGAAAAATCACAATCGTTACGAAAATCACGAACACTTCACATTGACAGTCGAGTAAGATCGTGTGCTTTCGTCCTTCAGGATCACAAATTAATTGCAGGTGATATGTTCGCACAAGATGCTGTGTACCATGCTAAGTGTTTAGTGGCTTTGTATAATCGTGAAAGAGACCTAAAGTTGCAGTCAGAAAAAGAAGACTATCCATACCAGTGATAAAAATGCATTGGCAGAACTATTGGTGTATGTAGAAAGTACACCAAGAAATCTCTCCAGTTCTGCAACTGAGTCATCTCAAAAAACCTCTACTGTCAGAGAATTGAACAACTTGGTAATGACTCCAGCAAAGTGCACTCAACTCGACTAAAAGAAGAAATTCTTAGCTACTTTCCAGAACTCGAACCTCATACTTCTGGTCGAGAAATTTTGCTTGTGAGAAACTGTTATATAGGAGAGAGCCTAAAAAAGCCTGTTCTCATGATTCTAAGTCTGATGTCATCGTTTTATCTCATGCTGCGAATATTGTAAGACGAGATATTTTGGAAACGTTCTCAGTCCCAATTCCCAGGTATATTTGTGGAAAACTGCCAACAAAACAACATTTTTAACCCTCATTGGAATGATTTTGTATGGCCCTAGCATTGCAAACTAAGTGGACTACATGTCTCAAGTTAGCCTTTCTCAGCTTATATCTTTCCAACTGTTTTAAACAACGCAGGAAACCCTCCCATCATTTAGTTCACTCTCCAAACAGTTAAACACCGTTGCCTCTTTTCATTGGATGTTTTATTCACTCTCACACAAGATCCAAACAGTTAATTGATGTATTGTTTGCATTAGGACTTAGTGTTTCCTATGATAGAATTCTCAGCCTACTTGGATAATGCTGCTATAACTCATTTCGTAAATGTAGGCGCAGTGGTCTCTTTGCATTTGAAAACTAATATCTTCACTACAGCCGCAATTGACAATATAGACTACAATCCTTCGTCTACTTCATCCAGTACATCATTTCACGGAACAACAATATCACTATTTCTATGTCCAGATACTAAACACGCTGGTGTTGATCAGGTTGATGAGCACATTGTTCACGTTGGGAAAAAAACTTATGAAACTTCCAAGTCATTACACTTTCGTCAAGCCTGTATTTTCACCAAAGATCCAACACTCTCCTCCTCCTATAGAGATGACAGCAACAATGCAGACTGAAAATGCTGAAAGTAATAAAGAATTTGAATAGTGTGAACATGTTTACGACATTTCTGAAAAGGAAGTTTCTCACCTGGCATTACATTCCACGTGGACATCATACCATGCTTCTAAGCAAACTGATGAAAGTAAGTTAACTCCAGCGTTAAGTGCTCTTTTGCCTCTATTCCCTGATTATTCTAACTCAAAAGCAATGGTAAAGCATTGCATTTATGTAATTAGGAAGTTACCAATTTTCTAAATCCAAATCAGATTCCCGTAATAGCTTGCGATCAGCCGCTATTCAAGACTCTAAAGGAAATTCAATGGACCTGGCCAAATACTCACGAAGAGAAAACCTTTGTTGCAATGCTAGGTGGCTTGCAGATAAAATTGACAGTTCTTAAATGTCTTGGAGAGATTATCAAAGGAAGTGGTTGGTGATCTTTATCAGTTCTTTAGTCATGAACATCAAAGTATTTCCTCCATCATTGGTAGAGTGCAATGGAAGCATTAGGTATGGAGGTAAATCAGATATAGTTCCCTGCCTAGAGAAACTGATTTTCCCTAATGAGCATAACTATAATGATTTACATCAAGCTGAACCTGATGTCGAAATGGTTATTCTGGACGATGCAATCATCATACATTTCCTAAAGCTTGAAGCTACTGACACATTTGTTGATTATGCCGAAACATTCACAAACATGATTAGAGGTCGATTTAAGGAACAAGTAAAACGTACTGACATTGTATTTGATATTTATAAAACAGATAGTTTGAAGAGTTGTGTTCGTGAAAAGAGAGGGACAGGGATTCGAAGAAGAGTTGAAGCATATAAAAGAGTGCCAAAAAATTGGAGTGATTTTCTTCAAGTTAAAGAGAACAAAACAGAACTGTTCCTATTCTTGAAAAACTTGTGCGTATGGCAGAGTATCCAGGAAAAGACGTTATCATCCAGGGCGACAGCGCAGTTATCACAACACGCTGATTTAAGCCAAATATCACCATTTTCTCAAGAGGAAGCAGACACGAGAATGTTTTTACATACAGCAGAAGGATATAGAAGTATACAAATTTGTACAGTAGACTCCGATGTAGTTGTGTTGGCTGCCACTCATGCAGCAAAGGTAGGATGTGATTGTGGATCATGTACCGTTGTGGAAAACATATGCATTACATCAATGCTACTGCGATACCACGTTCATTTGGACGTGAAAAATGCTGTGCATTACCGACTTCTCATGCTTTAACTGGAAGTGATACAACATCTAAATTTTCGGGTAAAGGTAAAGTAGCAGAGTGGACAACTTGGAAAGCTTATGACGAAGTTACACCAGCCCTTCAAGTCTTGTCAAATGCTCCAAAGGTAGAAGATGTAAAGAATGTTCTTTCAATTGTGGGGAAAAAAAAAAAAAATCATTATATTATTATATGATTGCTGTAGTGTAGATGATAACACCAATATAGCAAAACAAAAGATGTTTACGCAGAAGAATCATGAGCTTGAACTACCTCCAACTCAAGATGTTTTGCTGCAACATTATAATTACAACTCAAGCAGGACATGTCTGGGGAAGATCAGTAGAAAAGCAGCCTGAACTTCCGTGCCAAAGTGACTACGGTTGGACACAGAACGAAAAAGGAAAATGGATACTTCGGTGGATAACAATTCCGCCAGTGAGTGAGTCCTCGAGAGACATACTAAAATGCAATTGTTCTAAAGTGTGTTCCGGTAAATGCTTTAAAGCAGATTTACCCTGTACAGCTCTTGGCAAGTGTGAAGAATGTGAACGTTGAAAATCCCTCGAATTCTTCGAAATCCATCCTTCGAACAATATTATGACTTACATTAATTCTATGTTTTCTTGTCTTGAATTGTTTATAATATCGATATGATTGGAACTTGTAAACTTTCAAATATGAATATGTCGAACAGAAGCATGGAAAGCCATTTTCTCTAAACAGACAACAGAGCATCTAATACTATTTGTGATAATATATTTGAGATTAGAAACATCAGGAACTTATATTTTGACAACTATCAGTGTAATGTTGTAAAGTTTTGTCAAAACAGTTCTTATTGGCAGCCATATTGAAAATAAATGGTAAAAACATAAAAAACGGTGTGAATATTCACTGTTTATCTTTTACATACATTTCTTAAAATAAAAATCGTGTTTTCGAGATTCATTTTCAAAATGGCCAAAATTTCAGGAACGCCAATTTTGATTGGCTCCACCCCTAAAACTGTTAATTACATGTCAATTAGTATTTATGTAAAGTTTCGCACTTGTATCATAAAATGCACAATAATTTGACGGATCCTACTGACTATGCATGTTACAGTATTTTTTTTTTTTTACGTGTTCCTCCTATTAAACATAGCGGCCATCTTCGTACGACAATTTTATTTATTTACATGATATTCTTTTACTCGCCTTCTGTCTTTCAGAAGTAGAATATTTCGGGTAATTTTGATTCATTATTATTTTCACGAATTGAGTCTGACCCTAGACCATATAGAGCAATGCATTTTTACAAAACGCAATGTGTCAAAATACACACGACATGGAATTAGATGAAAACAGAACTTACTTCTGAAAGATGTACGACAAATAAAACAGTTCCCATCAAATCAATCAAATTCCCATACCTCCAAGAAAGTACCTTATTGCTACCAGTCCTTTCAACGTTGACTCCACAAAACTTTGCTTGAACAGCACACAGCTGAAGATTTCCAATTCAGAAAGTGCTTTGAGGAGAAACATTTGGTAACACATGCAGAAGCAGAAGCCTAATGACTTCATGAAATTGATTGCTGAAGATGAGGATCTAACAAACATTTAAACTCATGAGAAAATACGTTCTATGCATCGTGGATAGTGTCGGTTTAATAATAAAGCGGGGACTTAATAAAGAGTGTCTCCTGTTTAGAGAATTATGAAACCTTTTATTCACACAGGTCATACAAGATGAAAGTGTACAGACATTGTGTAAACATTTTCCTTGTATGGATGATGAATCAGTACTTACAAATAAAATCATTTATCAGTTCTTAGGGAAATCTATGATCAAAAGCAATCAATCAAGTATATCGTACAAAGATTCAACAATACTAAAGTGCTTCAAGCGAATATCGGTTACGAACACTTACGCAGTCAGTGTTGTGCTTTCCTGTGTTAACGTCGAGCGTTGAAAGATCCTTCAGTGCAACAGAATTCTAACTTCGTTCCCGACTAAAACCTAAATCACGGGAGGAACTAGGTGATGTGATTGTGATTTACACGTATGCCACAACAAAAGAAAGAAGAAGTGACCTTCTTTGAAAGGAATGTCTTCTACTATTTACTTTCGTTGTGACTGATTTTATGGCAGCTGTTGATAAGCCTACTTCTTTTCTCTTTCTCTCCCTACGGCATTTTAGACCTCGCAACTGTACTGGTTACCGTACTTAAATGAAGGATGGAAATCACACAGGAGTCAATATGAATTATAAATGAATTTTGTGACCCCCCCCCCCCCCCTACGCTCCCAACGTCTTGATTTAGCATCCCCGAATAAAAAATTCTGGAAGTATAGGAAGGAAGACAGTCAGGGCGTACTTTGTGTGAAAGACAGTCAGGGCGTACTTTGAAGGTAGCATCTGGGTGTGTGTCTTGGGGGTTTGACTTGCCCTATCACGTGAAAACCGAAAACAAAACAAAAATCTATAACTACCAACAAAATACTAATTCAAGTTCGATGTTACAGGACGGCAGAATAAAGAAAATATAAAATAACGTTTGATATAATCTCTCCATTTGATTCAATGATAAGTGAGTTACTTTAATTATGCAATTCCTTATTAAGACTCGAGACGTTACGAACTGTTAAACAACAACTAGCCTGGAAAGAAAATTCTCTCGCCATTTATAAAGTGGAAATCTTTAGACAGTGCAATCCATGTCTAGTCAGAAGAATATGCTGCAATATTAATATGCACAAGAGACTTCTTAACCTCCAAGGCAGTAGTTTTCTTCTTTCTTTCCCGTCTCTCTCTTAGTAACCAGTCTTAATTCGTGTATTTCAAAGGGAATTTCGCAGTATTTTCGACTTCACTTTAAAATACTAAAAAGATAATTCAAAGAGGTTACTTCGAATCAAATACAAAGGGGAAAAAATTCTATGTTTTCCTCTTAAGCTCATAATTTTATCCATTAGATTTTATGACATTATTGTTTTCCTGTAAATAGTCCACATAAACCTCAAACGTGTTCAATATGTAAGAGAAGAATCTATTTCTCCTTTAAAATAATTAGACGGATTCTTGAGGTTGTAAAAACAATTAACCCACATTATTTCACTAGGCCTTGCCTACATTTAGTAATTCTATTGAGTACTTCAAACTAGTAACATATTTCTTTGATATAAATGTACAGGGGGCGTCAAATCCATATGAAATCAGCTAGTATGGTTGCTCGATTCCTTTCAAAAGAATTTATTTTAATATCTGTATCTGAAAATAGTTCAAAACGTGTACCGTTTTATTTTTATTACAAGCGATTAATTAATGGCGGTAATTTTTGTATTACAGTGCATGCCGAAATGTGTGTTTGCAGACGTTTACAGAAAATGGAATATCTGCCGACTAGTTTATCATAGGACATTCAAATAAACTATTTTTACATTTTCTTTAGTTCCCAACGGTTTGTGGTGTTCTCAAATTTTGCTACGTTAACTCCCTTCCCGACGCCATATAATGATGAAAATTTGCATAGCGACGCAAGATAAATGACAATTTCATATATTTATATATTTTAAAAGCACATTTTTAAAAAATGGACTTCTTTATCCTAAAATAAATACTAGCCTGCAACGATCCGTCGTTTGACTGGTTGCAGAACACTTTAGGATTTAGGTCACAAAATAGAGAAAATGTATCCGAACATGGCCGAATTAACTCGAAAAGAAACTTTTCAAAGACTTTTCTTAAACAATTCATTTGTATTTTATGCATATTGAAGGCTCTGGTCGGACAAAATATATATTTTTTTTTTACATGTTATACTCTTATTTCAGTAGAAACTAAGATAGAAATTTCAACTTTGAGGTTTAAGTTTGAAGGAACTACAAATTTGCAAGCTGGAGAAAAATAATGCTCGTGCGCGCTTTCGTATGAGACCAGATTATTTTATTATTATTATTACACGTTATACACTATGTCACGAGAAATTTTAATGTTGATATTTGACTTTGAAGGGAGTTACGGATTTGCAAAAAGGGGATTAATGGCTCCAATGTTCAAACTAAAAGCGCGCGTACCAGCATTATTCATTCTCGATTTGAGAATTTGTAACTACTTCAAACTTAAAGTTGAAATTTCTAACGTAGTTTGTACCTACACAAATGTATAACTTGTGAGAAAAAAAAAACATTTTTTTATATTTTGTCCCACCAGAGATTTTTAGCCTGCAATAAGCATATAATATGAGTTTTTGAATTTTCACAAATTCATATAAAATTAAGGAAGCATATATCAGCATGCATATTTTGCATACCTTCAATATACTACGATACGTAATAGTGTACAAAAAATCAACTTTGACATTCAATCCCTTTCAAGCGAAAAAACACTAATTACCGAAATTTCTATTCGACTATCACATTTGGAAACCATTTTGACCACTTTACGTTTTCGGCTTTTCAAACAGAGGACTAAAATTATTACGCATACTTTAAAGATAAATGTCCTACAATAAACCAGTCACCAGATATTATGTTTTCCGTAAACGTGTGCAAACTAATTTCGGCATGCGCTACAATACAAAAACGACCACCTTTAATTAATCTGTTGTGATGAAGAAAAAATCCGTTTTGAACTATTATAAAAAGTCCATACAAACGTGGGTCCGATTCCGCTCCTTTCGACAGGTTTCCCACTTGTAGCCCAAAACAGATGAGATAAAATGAATTGTATGGGCGGTAACAAGCCCAAAATAGACTCTTGACAATAGCAAAAACAAAGAATATTTCGCCATAAATCAGAAACGATGCATTAAAATAAATAGTTTTTGGAAGGTGATTTGTAACAATTTGGTGGATAGTAGGGCCTATCACTATTTATAAATACCCGGTGCCAACTTGGATTTTTTTTTTAATGGTACTACGTCAGTTTATTGGCTAAATGGTATCCTATAGTGAAGTTAAACATAGTGTGTAGAACGGAATGTTGCAAAATGTCAACAATATACGTGAGGTGAAATATTCCACATTCCAGCTTTAACGTCATATTATACACACAGTTTGTAACGGCATACCAGGTGTATAAGCTTAAATCCGCTGTTTGCCCATAGATGGCGTTCGTGAGCGTATGAGGCTACCATGGGCACGCCAGACCTATTGTGTGGATGAGTTGGACCTCTGGCAACACGAATCAGTGCACATAATCAGCAAGTGCAAACCACAACACACAGTGTGCCGTTGGTAAGCATGGCCAGAAAAAGAACATATGCGGGGAAACTCTGCTTTTCTGTTTCCATTTGAAGAAATCGGCTGCCGACGCGCATCGAATGCTTGTGGAGGCCTATGGTGACAGTGCTTTATCGGAAACAACGTGCCGAGATTGGTTTCGTCAGTTCAAATACGGCAATTTTGACCTGAGTGACAAGAAGCGTGAAAATCGGTCCAGGAAGTTTGAGGACCATCAATTGCAGGCGCTGTTGGACGAGAACGATACCCAATCGCAACAAATGCTTGCCGAGCAATTGGGCGTTACTCAAGCAGGTATTTCCATGCGCCTACATACCATGGAAAAGGTTCAGAAGATCGGAAAATAGGTGCCGCATGAATTGACCGATCGGCAGCTGGAAAGACCCCAACACATGCGAAATATTGCTCGCCTGACAAAAAAGAAAGTCGTTCCTGCATCGGATTGTGACGGGCGATGAAAAGTGGATATATTTCGCAAATCCGAAACGCCAGAAATCGTGGGGTGATCCCGGCCAACCATCATCTTCCTCGAGATCAAATCGCTTCGGACGAAAGACGATGATGTGTTTCTGGTGGGATCAACAGGGTATCGTCTACTTTGAGCTGTTGCAACCGGGTCAAACTGTCAGTGCCCACCGCTACCACCAACAACTGATCAACGTGCACCGTGCTCTGTGAAAAAAGGTCGGAGTATCAACAAACACATAAGCTTATATTCCTCCACGACAACGCCCCATCGCACACGTCGAAAGTGGTCCAAAACTACTTGGACACACTTAAGTGGGAGGTGCTACACCATGCCGCTTATTCACCAGACCTGGCCCCTACAGACTACCATCTGTTTGCGTCGATGGGCCACGCGCTCGCTGAGCAACACTTCGATTCGTATGCAGACGTCCGAAAATGGATTGAGTGGTTTGCCTCGAAAAAGCAGGACTTTTTTTGGCGTGGTATCCACAAATTACCCGAGAAGTGGGCAAAATGTGTAGCTAGCGAGGGAAAGTACTTTGAATAACTTACTTTGTGCTTTCTATGAACATACTGTGTGTTTTGCTGACTACAAAACAGCGGATTTAAGCTTATACACCTGGTATTATGAAAAAATAACCGATATACCAATTTGGCAACACTGACAACCCAATGGGATCATTTCTTCAACTCCTAATATCCACCGAATTGTTACAAATCACCTTCCGAAAACTGAATTTTATTTAAAGGCGAAATTTTCTGTTTCTGATTTATGACGAAATATTCTTTGTATTTACCATCGACAAGAATCAAAATTTCGGGTTCCAAGTTGGAGACTATAAATCGAAAACAAAGCTGAATCGAACCCATGTTTATATGGACTTTTATTGTATTGGTGTCAGGAATTCGTCAGTGAACCCTATCATAAATAAGGAAAACGAGTGACCGATAAAGCTGGGTTTCTCCCCCGATTACAAGGCCTTCCGGTTTCGCTGAGCTATCACACCGCGCTTTGTACCCCTGAAATACCACAAGTTATCGGAAAAATAACATGTAGCAAAGCATTGCCATATTGATCTTACGATTCTCCTAGAAAAGCATGACGTTCTTTCTTTCTAGAACGTAAGTAATGCGAAAATTCATTTAAATGTGCTTGTTGGGAAACAAAAGGCTTGTCAGTTTCTGTTGAAATAGTCTTTACTCGTGCTATACTTACTACCAGCTTAAGCATTCTGGCATCTTACACTCTTCATGAAAAAGCTTCGTAAACATATTTCAAACAATAATGACTAACTTTTTTTTTCTTAGATCCGGAAAGGTGTATTGGTTTAAGGTTCTTTTATTAACTGAGACAATATAGTGATCCAGCAGAATTAAAATACTGCTCGCCCACTAAAATGAAATGTCTTCCAGTCTCTTAATTTCTTTTTGGTCCATAAACTTCCCTCAAAAATGCCGTAACCTTTTAGATATGAATATCATGCAAGCGCTACAAACAACGTCTTGCACGGAATGTTTCGATAATGCGTGTACGCTTCGCTGGCTATTATAACACTCAATGGAAGGCCATCGTTTATCTTGTTCAATATTTTTAGTTTCGGAGCAAACCTCATTCCAGAAAACAGTCTCTCGCTCAACTCCAGCCTGAGAAGCTTGATCCTTTCCATGCCTTCACTCTTTCCTTGTTATACTGGGAAACGGAAGTTTAATTCATAGAAAACATCGATTGAAAGCACGGAAGAAAGCTTTCTACTATGAATGAAAAACTCCCATGTGGAGATCCAATAAACCCTTCAAACGTGGCACGAAATCTTCCTGCATTTGAAAGCCTATCTTTAATATGGACCTCCGTCCATTTGTGTGTTACGTATATAGCGAAAACAAGGCCGATCTATTTTCTGATACACATCTCAGTAATGACTGCCGCAATTCACATCCCAGCCAGCAAGATTACGGGTTTGTATGTTCAACAACAAACAACAATATATATCATTTTTACTTCACACTGGAGCTTGGCTAACACAAATGAACCTTTCAGGATTTCGGTTTCCTCCTTTCTGAGCATTTTCCTCCAGAAGGAAGGGGAAAATCTCTTTGTGAGATCCATCTAGTGCTTCGGCAGGCGCTGTTGACACGTCTATTGTACGTTATACAGATACTGTATTGGAAATTCATATTCGTTAAAGCACGATGTTCCTGGCTAGCAGTCTACACTGTGTTTATTCAGTAGAATATGTTAGAAAGAAGAATAAGTAACTGAAGGAAAACCAAAGGTAACCTCATTCAGGATGACATACACGGGCTTCGAATCTCAACCGAGTCAGAGGTGCGAGTGATGGAAAATTACTAAATTAGGTTCAAATATTTCGAAACTACTACAAATAAAAAAACATTTGAATTAGACTTTTTAGTTTGTATTTTTACTAACTTTTTACGAAATTTTAATAGAACATAGAATTTACTTCTTGTTAATATATTTTTTTCTGATGTTGCTTCTTCGGAGTCATTAGAATTACAATCAAGTGACTCGTAACACCTTCCATTTACACAGAAATAAGAATTATTAACAATAAGATTAACTTTAGAGCTGGAAGAAAGTTTTCATCAAGCTTTTTGTACGTCTTTTTTTTTTAATGATCACAGCTTTATTTATATAAGACGAAAGAGTTCCAGATTTCCAAGGATGTGATGAAGAATCCTTTTCTAAAAAATATGAATTCCGAAAAGCGAACTGAAATTGAAGAATTACTTCATTTATATAAAAACGAGCATTTAAAAAAATGACGAATTCTCGAGTTGCATTATAGTTTACTGATACAATGTGTATAACTAGTTAAAAATTATTTGGAGCAAACTGTCACTGGTTGAAAACAAATAGCTCTTGAGTTGATAAATAATTTCAACGTTTTTAACTTCGCTTAAATAACTCATTTTTATTGTGATGTACACATTAACCTGTAGTTCAGCACGTGTTATTTTATGAATAATAAAAATCTGTAACGATAGCACCCTTTACATTACAGTATATGTATGTAATGGTGACTCGTAAATACAATGTAGGGAACTATCAAAATACATTATCACTCTAAATATCAACCACTGACACTTATAATTAAGATTTCACTGTGTAAGGATTTCCTGATTTTTAGTTCACTTTACTTGAGATGAACTAAGTTTAGAGGAAATATATTTTCTGTGTGTAACGTAATATGAGATTCTGTTTTATATTTTTATATGTGAAATTTTGGCCTTATATCTAATACCAGGGTGAGTCATATTTGTAGCGTTGGGTGGCCCCGCCCACTCGATGCCGGAAAACCATGTGCAACGTGTAGAACAGGTGAAGGTGGTGGTGGCAGAAAGCGTGTCACGTGTATGTCAAATCACAGCGCTAACGGTGTATGGGAGAAATTACGCGTTGAATACACAGTTGGCAGGACAATGGCTGAGGAGAAACTTGTGTGTTGTGTGCTTCTGCGCCATTACTGGAAAACGGGGTTGAATTCAGCAGCAGCAGCCAAGGAAATTTGTGCCGTAGAAGGTGAAGGTTCTGTCCACCCGTCCACAGCTAGGAAGTGGTTTCAACGTTTTCGGTCTGGTGTCACCAGTCTCGATGACAAGCCCAAGAGCGGACGCCCTGTGACGACGGATATCGATGCCCTCCTGAACGCTGTTGAAGGAAACCCAGGAACCAGTACCCGCCAGCTGGCAGATGAGGTCCAGGCATCACAAACCAGTGTCGTTCGTCATCTGCATCAACTTGGATTTCGCTCCAGGCAACCGAGAATGGTTACCCATGATTTGACT
Organism: Lepisma saccharinum; assembly: GCA_022664845.1. Lineage (NCBI taxonomy): Eukaryota > Metazoa > Arthropoda > Insecta > Zygentoma > Lepismatidae > Lepisma > Lepisma saccharinum. The sequence continues at coordinate 34,032 of JAGDQP010000327.1, forward strand.
CCCGCTCAAGCTAAACAAGTGTGACCCTGTGTGAAGAACTGCTTCGAAACCCAACTGACGACAGGTTTTGCCGGCGGATCATCACGAATGATGAAAAGTGGATCTTAGTTCGTTATCCTGACACCGGAAAACAATGGCTTCGATCAGGTACCGAGGCGCAGCCAGTGGTTCAAAGAGGACGATTTGAAGAGAAGACAATACTGTGTGTGTGGTGGAATTTCGAAGGTCCGGTGCACTGGGAGCTCGTTCCACATGGTCGTTCCGTAGATGGGACATTGTATGCTGAACAGCTGCAACGGGTATAAGACATTGTGCACCGTCGTTATCCAGCACTGGTGAATCGAAAGCGACTGCTCCTCCAATTTGACAACGCTCCCATGCCACAGGTCAAGAAGAGTAAGCCAGCACATTGCGGACATGGATGGCGTGGTCATTTTACCACACACACCCTACAGTCTCGACCTTGCGCCATATGATTTTCATCTATTTCGTTCCATGGCCCACTTCCTGCGGGGCAGACAATTCCATTCCGTGGATGATGTGACAACTGGCATTACTGAGTTCTTTGCTTCAAAGCCTGCAGCCTGGTATCGTCAGGTGCTTGTGTCACTGGTGGAACGTTGGAGAAGGACCATACAGTGTGATGGGATGTACTTCGCCGAATAGGCTTCTGTGATACAGTGGGAGGCGGGTGCTGCACATTATCCATGAAAACGCTACGAAAATATGACTCACCCTGGTATATTATTACAATGTTAATAAATTCATTATTTTGAAAAATTCTTATAATATATAGGAATGTGTCCAGAAGTATCGGTATCGACCTCTTCAGTATCGGTACATCCCTACTAGAAACCTCCTAAATTAAGCAATGAATCAGTTGAATCATTATGAACTTCATGTTAGCAATTTTTAACGTAAGGCCGCAAATTCTCGAAGTCTTAAGGTATAACTAGTGTTGTAAAAAAGTTTTTTTTTTCTGTGAAGGTTTTTTAATTTTTTGTTCTATTTCCTGCTCTTTTTTTTTTTCTTTAAAACGTCGCTTTTTTTTTCCACACATGTCAAATTTTGTGTAAATCAATGCGGAGGCGTGCAACGGTAAATATGAAATCTGGATTTTTTAATCGTTTAGCAACCCTGACAAACTACGGTACCTGGAGTGCCTGTATGACCTAGCTGCCCCAGTACCTAATAAACATGTATATCAAATTGTGTAAATCAATGCACATGTGTAGATTTGTATTAATAAGGCCATTTCTATAATTTTAAAATAGGCTGGCAACCCCGAGAATCTCTCATAAACCAAAAATATTTGTAATTTAGGGTTTATGTTGTACTTCTTAATTATCTTTATAACAGTAATTCTTGCTTAAAGAGACATTTGTAGTATTACAAATTGCTGCCCAGCTGAAGTAGGCCTACCTCAGGATTGCCAAGCCCATGCCGCTACTCCACTAGTAGGCCTCCATGAAGGGTCAAAATTTAGAAGAAAAATATAGTTTTTAAAACGAAAGAATTCATCTGTTCAGCACAGTAAAAATTCTTCACCACATAGGCAATCTACTTCTCTACTTTTTCTGAAGTGATTTTCTTGCCCGGTAGACACCAATAGTGAAAGTGAATGATAAATTAAAGCGAAAGGTCCCTCCCATATTAACTGAGGAATTAAGGACTGTAGGTGGGCACTTGAGTTTTACTGTTACGACATGTATACTATTCTGCAAAGGACCATAATACACTCGACATATTCTAAAGTGTAGTTTCTAGCACATTCGGATTATCGTGTTTACGTTTAAGGATCTGCTTACTATTTCAAAACAAAAACTGTTTACTACAGTTGCATTTCTTGTCAAACTTAATTATATGGGTAATTCTCCGTAAAAGGTGTATTTTCATGTTCCGAGAGGGTGGGAGTTTATTTATTAAGTTTCAGATACAGCTAGAGTTGACATTTTACACAAACTAAATAACATTGCAACAAACTAAATAATATTGCTTTTCTGCATAGCTAAAGTGAAATGCGATGAATAATTTTCTTTATCATACGTTTTAAAATACTTTAATTTTAAGATCCCACATTTTATTAGTCCACAAGTGTTAAATCTCACCTCTGTGGTGTGCCCCTGGATACAGTTTTGTACCTAATGATGATGATACTGCATTTTTATTTACAATAAAATTAAGAGCTTAATGTCATAAAAAGCAAGAACTCAAATTCTTTAGCTCAGTGCAATCAAAAATACCAGAAGCACGTAATTATAATTTTCCACGTGTTAAGGTGCTATTCCACTGTCGAGCTTTTTGAAAGAAATAATACAAATATATTCCATTTCATATTTGTAATTTTCTGTAAACCATAAAAAACTTCTCTAGTGTCAAGCTAAAATCTCACCTCGGTGATATTTAATATTTGGTGAAAAGAATGGGTTGCAAGCTATTAAGTCACCAGCTATGGCACTGTCTTAAAGGTATCTTTCACATGTGAAAGATATGAACTCGACTGTGTACACAATCTGGACAATTATTACAAGTATTCTCACTTCCGTTACTCAGAGCATACCACGGAGATATATATTATGCGCAAAATGAAACACGATCTTCATAGTCGATTTTTTACTCTTTAGTTTCCACCATTAACATGATTTCAAAATAGAAATCAGGAAAACCGTAAGAATCAACGTCAAAAGAAACAGCAGAAATGGGATGCAATGAGAACATTTAGAAATGCTATTCGCAATGGCCTTGCAAGATATGAAGCAGCTAAAAGAAGAGATACCATCGGATGCAAGTCGAAGCATTATGCTAGGGACATGAAATAAATTGCGATGCACGTGACCGCTAGTCGGACAATGTGCTAAGCGAATGCTGAAATCGGGGAGTATGAATTCACTACTTTTCCATCATGTTCTTATTCTACTAACGAAGAATTAAAGCAAAGTCGACGAAAAAGTCTGTTTTGATGAAGCAACTAGAAAATATAGGAAAGTAGTTTGAGATACATGAAAGTCACACATGTTCTAGTTGACATCCAGTATTGCCGAACTAACAATGGAGGGTCACGGTTCTCAAACACACAAATCCTATTCACACCTAATACATAACGTAACGAGATATGTAGATTACCAAAACTTAAGGTGCCATGGTCCAGGGGAGGGGAGCTAGGGGCTCCGGAACTTCGAATGTCACAAAAATATATATAAAGGGCAGTAGTGAGGTTTTAATGGAATATCTTGAAAAGGGGTAAGTAATCAAAATAAAACTTGCACAACATATAACTGACCAGAAGTAGTAACAAAAACCATAAGCAGTATTGCCAGCGCAGAACAAAGTTACAATTTTTTAAATAGCATTATATACCAATTAATGCACAGTGGAAAAGTACTGGCAATAGAAAAGAAAATAGTACAAGTTGGTTGCACAGTGTTGCAAACTATGGAAGATATATCACACCAACACTAAGATTACAACACTGTGGTACCAGCGTTCACAATGTTGAAATTTATTTATGGCCTTTAGGCATCTAAAGCTCAGACCGGAAGAAGGGAGGGGAAAGGATTCAGGAAGGTGTACGCCAGGGTCTATGTTGAAGGTGCCATTCCGGTATTTGTTTGGTGTGTAGTTAGGCTGGTTGGCCAATGGGATCGAACCCACGAGCCCCCGAATGCTACGCCAACGCTCTACTACTGAGCTACGACTGCTCTGTCTCATACTAACGAAGTCCGAATACTGGGTCTTTGAATCTGCGACTAAAATCACACGAATCCATTGGACCAGATATCCGAAATCCTGAAGATCCGGATTTCAAATATTCAGATTCGGGTTTTTGGTAACCGGATCCTGGCAATCCCTACTTTGTTTCGGCGATCTAGACTGCCGAAAGTGTGGGGAAACAAACTTTAGATATCTATGCTTCCAATACAATTATCTATAGATGTATCCAAAAATACATTTCCAAAATTGTGCAATAGGGGCGCAAGGGATTCTCGAAAGGAAATAGAGAATTTCTAGTCATTCTCTGGAGTAAACATGGGGGAAATCACAACGAAATTATTCCATACAAGTACCGATGATATACGTATCACTGACATCTGATCGGCCAATGATTTTTTACTGGTAAAAATTACACCAAACATTCTTTGAAATGTGTGCAATTTACTCCTTTTTCTTATGCAACTACACATTTGTAAAAAAAAAAAAATACGCAAAGGATATTTTGTTTGAGATATCGACTTGCCGTATACGAATTATTATTGCCGGAAGGTACTCTTAATTCATGTTTATTTCGACCCACCTTAAGAAAATTTCTCAGAATCTCCTATTTAATGGGGGAACTAACGATGTTACATTTAACAAGTTACGAGCTACGATTCTACTAACAATCGCAAAGATTCTGGTCCCTTGATGCCATTTTAGCCACGCAAGCATTATTTAAAAAAAAAATATAAAATAGGCTGGCAACACTGCCAACCGCACTGCTTAGATTCGGGAAAAATAAAAAATAATGCTTATGCGCAGCCAGGTATAGCTGAATGGAAGCACTTTCAATAACTGATTATTTTAAAAAAACTATTACTGAGGAGATAATCACCATTTTCCTATTTTCTTTGTCATATAATGTTCAAATTCGTTAACCACTGAGCCTAAAAACGTGAAATAAACGTCGTTCGGAAGCCCTTACAAAGAGGAATGTTAAGATTTAAGTAGAATCTCCACAACCACTATCCTCTTCACTTTTTCGAAATTTCTCATTTTGCTAGGTGAAATAGATATACAAATAAATTCTCGTAATAACAAATGCAAACCTAGGTATACCTCACGAGGTCTTAATGACTTATCTTTCACCGCAAAAGATGTTTCTTACAGAAGACATTCAGAATGGAAAGAAAATAGGACCATTCAGTTGCCGTGCAAATGACTTATTATAAAGTTTACCAAAGTTTGTTTTTTGAGAGAGAGAGAGAGAGAGAGAGAGAGAGGTGAAATAGAGCTAAACTGGTAGGAACGTCATATCGAGCAATGTGGCTTCGAAGAATCGTGTCAGTAACGTAAAGAAACACATGGACAGTATAGGAATCGAACAAGTGATCCTAACAGAAGTAAGCGTGCTCTACAGCCCCACCGATTTTCCATGAAACAAATACACAGGAGCGTAAAATACAACCCCGCGGTGCAGCGGTAGGGGATGTACCGATATATCGGTATCGGTGATATCGGCCACTTTTTGGAGTATCGGTATCCGCAAATGGACACCGATACATTTTCCGAATAATTTTTAATTTGTTTAATATTAACAACAGTGACACTCATCTTTCATGGGTCTCTCTAAACTTAAAATTCGTCTAAATGATTATCGATTTCTTTATGCATGTGTACGCCTTTGATTTGCACTACTCATATGATATTTTTAGTCTGTCCATGCGAAAATAGTAGCTAATGTTAGAAAGAAGTAGTAGTAACTGAAGGAAAGCCAAAGGTAACTTCATTCAGGAAGGCACACCCGGGATTCGAATTTCGGATCTCAAATGAGTCAGAGGTTTCGATTAGGAACAAAATGCTTTGCAAGTGAACCACTCTACGCTCACATTGTCAGTATTTTCCCTTTAGTCTTTACTTACATATTAGAAACGGTAACGGTGTTCCCTGTACAATGCGCACGCGCCGGGAACGACGCATGGGGGACTCAACATATTCTCGACCTATGGCATAAAGTGAAGTGGGTGGTCACTGGTCAGTCCCACGCTCAGCCGCTTTTATCTCCCAAAGTGCCCAGGAGTACAAAGGACAGTTCGGTATTCAATTTGATTGTAGGCTCAGTGCACCTCAGAGCGCCAGAGAAGAGAGAACTGTCCTGGTGTCAGGATCAGAACCCGAGTCGCCCGTTTCGTAGTAACTTCAAGTAAAAATAAAGTGAAATTAACCAATATTATACAAAAAAAATGAAACATAACAGACTTATCAGTTATCATGGTTTTGTTCCTTTTAACAATCCACCATGTGGATTGTACAAAGGACTGAAGAAAGTTGGACGCGTTTAGAGGAAATAATATTTATTATTTTGTCCGAAATATATTTTCTGTGTCTAATGTAATATGAAATTCTGCTTTATATTTTTGTATGTGAAATTTTGGCCTTATATCTAATATACAGGGTGTCCATAAAGTCCGTTGCCATCCTGTGTATCTTTGAAATGACTGCAAATATGAGCAAACGCAAAAACACGTCCTTCATTATTTTGAGGGGCTTGAATTTTGAGCTATAAAAGTTTCACCCCAGACCCCCCAAATAGGAGTACGGGGGGTCAACTTGAAAATTTCAAATGGCAAATGGGGTCGAGTAATATATCGTTTCAAAGGTCTCGACAAAAGAAATATTTTGACGAAAGTTTAAAGTAGCTATGTTGACCCCATCCAAAATGGCGGCGGTCACATTTCGTGGGGTCCGTTGCCACCCCGTATATCTTCTAAAAGACAGCGAATATGAGCAAACGCAAAAACACATCCATCATTTTGAGGGGCTTGAATTTTGAGCTATAAGAAAGTTCCACTCCGTGTCCCCTAGGAGGAGTAAACGGAGGTCAGAGTCTACGTGAAAATGTCAAATGACAAAAGTGGTCGAGTGATACCTAGTGTCAACGGGTTTGACAAAATAAATAATTTGGGAAACCTTAAAATTTCAAATTGTTCCATATTTCAAATGGCAGTAAGATGAAAAGTTCTAAACCGAAACTTCTATTCTTCACTAGGACAGCAAGAGGTCTAGAAGTTACTCTTCACAGCAAAATCTGTGTCAAACTACTGTTGTTATGATTCTTTTCGTAGTTCTAACATACCCACAAGTAAGCTGCTATGTTAGTCCTATAGTTTTGTAATGCTAGGAACATTTCGAAACATTTTCTTTTTCTTTAATTTTCTTTATCAGAGTTTGCTGATGAACGTAAATTGTCAATGTTGTGAAGAGGTTCCAAATTGCTGACAATGAGTTTTCTAGCTTGTTCCTACGTACATATGCCTTAACCACTAAATAGTGTCTTTCCAGTTACATTTTGCTGATTAAAGTTTCGGAGATACAAGCGTTGAAGTTATTTATTTATAGGCTGAACATGTAGAAACTATTTAGTGGTTAAGGCATATGTATATAGGAACACGCTGGAAAACTCATTGTCAGCAATTTGGAACCTCTTCATAACACTGATAATTTACATCCATCAGCAAACCCTCATAAAGAAAATTAAAGAAAAAGAAAATGTTTCGAAATGTTTCTAGCATTACAAAACTAGTCCCATAGCAGCTTACTTGTGGGTATGTTAGAACTTCGAAAAGAAGCATAACAACAAAAGTTAGATACAGATTTCGCTGTAAAGAGTAACTTCTAGACCTCTTGCTGTCTGAGTGAGGAATACAGGAAGTTTCGTTTTAGAACTTTCATCTTACTGCCATTTGGAATATGGAACAATTTTAAGGTTTCCCCAAATTATTTATTTTATCAAACCCGTTGACACTAGGTATCACTCGACCACTTTTGTCATTTGGCAATTTTACGTAGACCCTGACCTCCATTTACTCCTCCTAGGGGACACGGAGTGGAACTTTTATAACTCAAAATTCAAGCCCCTCAAAATGATGAAGGACGTGTTTTTGCGTTTGCTCATATTCGCAGTCTTTTCGAAGATATACGGGGTGGCAACGGACTTTATGGACACGAAATGTGATCGCCACCATTTTGAATGGGGTCAACATAGCGACTTTAAACTTTCGTCAAAATATTTCTTCTGTCGAGACCTTTGAAACGATATATTACTCGACCCCCTTTGCCATTTGAAATTTTCAAGTTGACCCCCCGTACCCTTATTTGGGGGGTCTGGGGTGGAACTTTTATATAAATGAAGGACGTGGTTTTGCGTTTGCTCATATTCGCAGTCGTTTCGAAGATACATGGGGTGGTAACGGACTTGATGGACACCGTGTATATTATTACAATGTTGATAAATTATTTTGAAAAACTCTTACAATATATAGGAAATGTGTCTCAGTATTAACATAGTATTAATAAAGGAAGCATCAACTGAAAGTTGCGAATGGGGTGGGCCCGTAGAGCCAGTTAGTTACGCCACTGCAAATCAGTCATAGAAGTGAAACATACGTAGCCATGAATTTGAAAAAGATAAAATCTTGAGTAAAATTGTTTCAAATTTTTCCTCAGCACGTTCCTAATGAAAGAGCAATTCTAATAGAATTACACAGCATACAAATATTCTGAGCTTTGAATACTCTTTGAAATTTTGAGCTAAACGTTACCACTCTTCCAAATTTAAAGGAGTTGAAAAATGTAGGCATAAACATAGAAAGCTAAATGATACTGTATATCAGTCTTCATTTCAGTAAAACCTCTTCCTGCATTGAATATCAATGAGTTAGTATTCTGCCGAATTGATTTAGATCTCCTAAGATTTAAAGACAAATCACCGTGCTTGGCAATTTCTGTAACACTGGAAAGTAACCAAATGTAATCTATTTTTGTATTTCCAGTCAGACATGTCGCTTATTTTCTAAATTCTCTCATAAGTTTCCTGATTTAAGTTCAAAATGAATACTGTCTCAATTTTATTTACAGAAACGATTTTCGGAGAACAACTCAATAATCAAGGTCAGAAGAAACAAAATTTTTAACGTTCTGCCAGGGAACGAATGATGTTAAAATCATCAGAAAAGAAAGGCTAAAATGAGCACTAAAGAAACATAATAACTAGTAATTTAGACTTGACATCAAAGAACATAAATACTGAGGTAATGAAACAATGATCATGAGCTCTAGCAGAATTCTTGAGGAAGTAAATACTTATATTTCCATAATTTCTATAATCAACGGTCTACGTCCAGATTTCCTTTGCGATAATGGGCCAGGATTTAAAGTCGAATCTAACATCCGAGTGTGTATCCAGTAACAAGGATCCACGTTCCCCAGTTCCAAAAGTATCCGGATTCAAGTGCCCATCCCACTCTACAAGTGTTTCACCGGGGCAAGCTCTGGAGGACAGTATGCTGCGTTGCCTGTTTTAAACTTAAAGGTAAGCTGTTGTACGCTTTATATTTGCGTTAAAGATATGCGTAATTTTGCGGTAAAGCTAAGCAGTTTTGCGCAAATGCAATCCGCCGGGGAGGGACTTGACTACTGAAGCATTCAAAATAAACGTTCAATTTAACTTGGATTTCAAATATTTCTATATGTGCTTACTTCGAAAAAATTACTCAATAGCCTCTTAAGCAGAATACATGGCATAGTAAAAGTAAATAACTGAAGGCTCCACGACGTATTTTTTTTTCTTCTTAAAAATAAAGAATGTTTTAGTAGTCCATGTAACAACTTTCTTATTAAACTTTTCTTTATAAAAATCCTTTCTAACAGAAAACAGCACGCATGGTTTAAGTACCTTCATAATTCTACGAAAGATGTTGAAGGGGCTATTGAGATGTTTTTTTTCGAAGGAAACACACAAAACCACGATATTCCTAGAAAAGTGTGAAAACCCATGTTAAATTGGACGCTTATTTTGCAGGCCACCGTAGCCAACTCCCTCTTAATCCTTCTAGATGAACGTAAATGCATTTGTTGCTATTAGTAGAACCAGAACAAATGTTCCAAAATGTGCGGCATCTCTACCTGATTTACTATATACTACAGTCATAAAATATTCCATGTTAGTGTTGATACGCAGGTAACGCAACAAAATTCTACACGAAGAAAATTAATGGTGCAAAATAAGTAGATACAGTAAAACTTCGATCAACCGTCATTGTTATCAGTCATCGTTAAAATGCGCATTTTTGAAATATATTACATAACACATTTTGAATAAAAAGGTATTTTTTTAAATAAATAAGAAAGAAAAACTTTTCTGTCAATAAAATACGTATGTACACTGTACTGTATTATCAACTTGTACACGGTTTCATTTTCATTTCTCTTCCAAACCATTTGAAACCATGTTACTGTACAAGTTTATAATGAAATTTCTGTTATCAGTCTATTCAGTCAATTGTCACAGTCCCGACGATGACGATTAATGGAGGTTCCACTGTATAACATATTACTGCCACTGTACAGCTATTAATTAGGGTAAATTTAGAGAAAGTAGTGATAATTTTAATGTGGAACACGGTGGCAATTGCTGAGCGCGTCTGAAATATTTGATGATCTGAAAAATCTTCCTGAATGATCACCCCTCTCACACGCAGCAAAGACTCGAAACACGATAATTAACTTTGGTAAGTCAATCAGTTTTCTCCAGTACAGTAACTGTCGCTGAGAATTGGGTATGACTGTGTAAGTGTGTTGTGAATAAAACAAAGTAAAAAACACAAAATGATTTCAAGGTGAACTGGTCGGCGCGCAAAACTCTAGATACAAGCTCAACAAGTCACTCAGCAATGTGAAGAAAAATAATTGTTTCATAAAGACACCGCCACCGTCCACACAACTTCCAAGTTTCGAAAAGTCTCTTAAGAAATGCATTCAAGGAAATCGACAACCTTCCTACAGTTCAGATTTAGCTCCTTGTAATAATATTTGTTCAGCATTGGAAAGAAAGGGTTCAAGACAAGGTGGAAACGAAGGTACTACAGATGAGGGGAAAAAAGCACAAAAAATACCAGATTTTAGTAGGTATAAAACCAAAACTTTTTTTTTTTTAATGTAGAAGTGACTGTACATAAACAATAAAATAAAAAATCTCACACTTCCGAGACATTATACCTTCTCGCACCTACAGAGAGAGACTGGTAAAGTGCAAATTAGAACTTAAGGCCATGTGCATAAGTAACAGCTCTTACTTCATCAGACAATTTGAATTTATTTTGGTCTTTAGGCATCTCAGGCTCAAGCCGGATTAGGGTGGGGAGAGAATATGGAAGGTGGTCTGCCAGTGCCTAGTCTGTAGGTATCATCCCGACATTTGCTTGAAGTGACAGGAAAAAAACTATCAGTACGGCCAGTCGCTGGGATCGTTGCCAGGGCCTTCCGATTGCTAAGCCCATCTTTTACCAACTGAGCTACGCCCGCATGTCATCATCAGACAAGCATCCAAGCTAACAGTTATATAACTTATGTAATTATTTTCTATATAGCCCAATAAAGTACAACTCCAACATGGAAGTGGATTTGGGTCAATTTCAAAATACATTTTAAAACAGTGAACGGCAGTTATCAGCTGACATGTTACTCGTGGTACTATGAGTCTGCTTCAATACCGCAAGGCTGTGTAGTGCATAGCAATAGGAACATTGGTTTATAAGCACCCTCCCAAAACACAGAAGGGCAAGAGGGAGAGAAAATGGCTACACCGTAATCTTCCCTAAACTTTACCCTTTATTAAAAGAAATCACGTGTTCAATTCCCGCCGGAGTCTATTGAACGGGGTGGTTCGAAGCCAACTTTACGAAAAACTGTAGGTCCCGCCCTTAAAAGCTCAGCAGCTTGTTTAGGACGTTAATAATTCACCCACTCACTCGAAATGTCGCTATAAATCAAAAACAAATAATCAATGAAACAAAATGTCTCATCCCGAAGTTGTTTCATTTTTTTTTTTTTTTTTTTTTCACATTTACATATGTTTTCATTTTTTCGATATACTGTGGAAGTTTCTTTTGGCGCTTACATTTTGTTTCCCCGAGTCGCTAATATATCCATTATTCATTCATAAAGTCACGAAATACAAGCTTTAAATTATGAGCACAATGCTCTCTGAATAGCTCTACTTTGTATACAAATGTAAATCAAAAGAAGTTAATACAATTCGATTATAAGCCAACTGCTTTTATCACCCGTCGACTACCCGGGAAGCTCATCTCTGCTCAAGGGTCGAACGATCTTGTTCTAAGGGCAACACCCTCACAAGGTCGACTAAAGAGCATAGGTTCAGTCATATCGATCGCTAACCACGGACCTCGATTCACGTAGCTGAAACATACGTAACAGAAGTGTGATGCGCAAACATTACAAGGAGACTCAACATAGCTTTACATGAATTTTGGATGTAATTAGAAACATCATATTTATACTACTACTTCCTCGGTTTGCCCAGTGGAAAGAAATAATGCTATCTACTTAGGGGGGGGGGGGAATAGCCTATCCACATGCAGTTTACTTATCAACTGAATGCGAACTCTCATTAGTTTTTATTTTATTTTGTTAACGAACGAAAACAGCTTTAAGTCTTATTGAAATAATTAAAAAATAATGTGGAAATTTTAAATTTCTTTAAAATGAAAATATAAACTACAATAATGATTACTTGCTTCATTCCGGTCTTTAGCAGGGATGTAATGCTAAATTTTTACGTGGGTGTACGCTTCGCTTGTTGTAACGAACTCTTTCGCTTACTAGACCATATACCTGCGTATTTTAAAAATGTTATGTGGGTATACAATTGTACCTAAAAAAAACTGAGGTTGCTATACGCCGTGTATCCTCCATTACATCACTGGTCTTTAGTCATACCAGCTTACAAATGTCGTTTAAAGGGTCACTTCCAATTTTACGATTTCAGTGCTCTACGAAAGTAACTAACTTATCCAGCAAAAACAAATTCAATATATAAGTATCAAATACGTTAACACAATTCCCATTAGGAAAATAAAAAACAGATACCAAAACCTGGTTTTTCGTCGACCTGAAAGCCTAACCGCTCATGATGTAGCTCGAATTCCGCCAGGATTTTCAGTTTGAGGTGGTGTATCGCTTTTTATCGATTTGGGAATAGCTTTTTATCGATTTTTGACCGTAGAAATTATAAGAATAGGGGGACGTTCTATTAAAATGGGACGTGACACTCTCCCATAAGGCGGTCTGGCAGAATCACTGATGTAGCTAGAATATTACGCTATGAGTACTGAAACAATTAACAGAACAAGCGATACGCGCGCGCCGTGAATGATGCATAAGGGATGTGGAGGTAGCGCTCCACATTTTCTTGACCTACGGTACGAAGTGAGGTGGTGTAGTTAGTCCCACGCTCGACCGCCTTTATCTTCAAGGCGCCCAGGAATACCAAGGACACTCTGGCACTCATATTTGATAGGAGGCTGAGTGCACCTCAGAGCACCAGGCACGGGAACACAGAGAAAAGTGTCCTGGCCGGGATTTGAACCCGGGCCGCCCGATTCGTAGTCAGACGGGCTACCGTCTGAGCCACGGCGACTCATCAGAACATTATTATTATTATTAATAATAATAATAATAATAATAATAATAATAATAGGACTCTCGCTTTTGAGAGCCTACGATTTATACGTCAGTTTTAATGTTTATGCTGTGTACTAAATGGTCTGCGAATCTGAGCTCGCCTCCAAAATGTAACAGTGACTGAGTCAAAAAATATGACATACATTACGATGAATCTTCTATTAGGATACACAAAAGTGTACTCAGATTTCCCCATCTAAAATTTAATTTGAATTCAGACTAAAGCAGCTTTCACATACGCGCGAAAGTGGAGCGGACAACTCTCGCGTGGTTTAGAAATACATTACGAGCAATTGGGCTTTCCACATCAGCGCGAGCGGGTTTCTCTCGCTGCGGACAAAAAAACACTCGCGTTTCCCTGCTAGAAACGCGGCGAGACTTTCGCGGGAGCTGCCCGCAGAAAGCCAAGCAAGACATTGAAGTAAATTAGCCGTTTCTCATCAGCGCGAGAGAACAGTATTGCCAGGGAATACCACGAAGATTGGCTGTATTTTCATCAATTACAACAGGCCGATAGCTAGAATTATTTCATTAGAAGCTAATCATCTTGTTGGATCATAATAATGTTCATAGAGTTGTAAACAAGAAGTATTTCTTTGTTATGAAGATGTATTGTCATTTAAAAGAATAATTACTGATATACATTAAGAAATTGTAGTAGTTTCACGTCGAAAATTTGAAAGGGAATCATATCTACGGAATTAATAACCAACTATTTGTTCTGATTTTTGTACCAGCAGAAAACATTACACAGGGATTTTTGTACGAGCAGAAAACATTACACAGTCTAAATAAACTAAAGTAGGCCGGATGCACCGGAACTGTGTTTCGGCAAATCAGTTTGAAGGCGGAGTACATTTCCTTTACTCATTTTCTGTTATACATTTTATTTATTCGATACTGTATTAATGATGATGATGATGACGGTACGTATTCTGCCCGAAGGCAGGTCTGAGCCGAAGATCCCTGGGCAAGGTGAACCCATGTTGGTTTGCCATTGCCTTCCATGGCATGATGATGATGTCCTGAGGACGAGACCTACAGTTTAACGTGGAATCCGAACTACTTGTGTACTCACCGGGAATGGAACTCGGGACACCTTGATTACAAGGCTACGAGCTTAACCACTCATCTACCGGGGACACTACTACTGTATGAAAGGTCGATCTCTTTGCTACTTAAATTGTTGTAAGTAATATTGGTTCAGACCTATACATATTTCAAATAAAGATGAAATAAAAACTTTTTTTTTTTTAATTCTGAATTATTCCACTATTTCGACAGATATCCCAAACAAGCAAAAGATATATTTTCGGTAGCAAATAGTTACAAAGCAACGGCAAGCCGATGTTGTTTTCTGAATGACAACAGGCAATAATAATAATAATAATATCTTTCGAGCTGTGCCCTTTGTTGAAATATTCGGGCTATTGTTTTAAAACACACGTTTGGAACTAATATATTATTTTTTTAAATAACGAACTAACGAATTAAAGTAATTCCCTTGATACTCATATCATCAGAAACGCTAAGAATTTCGATTTTAAAAAAATGGTTCAGAACAACAGTGCTAGTGGATAAAATCGGCTTCAGGTGAGGTAGGTGGGGTCGCGGACAGTTTGCCACCAAAAATGAAAAAGCGAACAATTCGTCACCAGAAAATGAAATTCTGCACAAGTCCTCTGGGCTTGCGGATTGGTCTAGGCATGCTAATTGGTCTAACCCCCCCCCCCGGTTGGGCCTACCCCCCCCCCCTAAGGTTAAGGCATGCTAATCCGTGATTTTGCATTAAAAAGAGCTTTTTCAACTTATATTTTGGACATTTTGGATGTTCAGAATTTTTCTATTTTGTTTTCTTATAGGAAATTTAAGATTCAAGTTTTTTTTTTTTTTTCTGAGGGCAATTTCGGAGGACGTTATATTTGGTGTAAAGTAGCCGACAATATTCAGCATTGCATTAATTTCAATTTTAATAATAAATAAATAATTAGCTTTCTTGCGTGTGTCCATTGCCACGTCAACAAAACTGGTTACACAGCAACCCTGTTCACAGAGATTTCCCGCGCAGGCAATGTCCGCCTTGATGTGAAACGATCAGCGAAAGCGAGACGAGCGCGGGACTCGCTCTCGCGCGTATGTGAAAGCGCCCTCACTGAAAATAAGAATCCTGGTACGTTTAACGAGTTCGAATCAGAATGAGGGGGATACAGATCTTCATTGTCATGAAAATCTTAAGCAGGACCAGGGCCAGGTCAAAAGTCTTGATTCAAAATTGCTTTAATTCATCGGAAACAATATTCCATACCCCGCCCCCAAAGTGAACCACGTCAAAGAAAAAAATAATCCCTCTGCGCAGGAAAGAACTAACAAAACAAACACTACTTCATAGATCAACTGCTCAATTTACTTGATTTGTGACATCCGTCAGCGATCACCTAAGCGCAACTACACGGATTTGACGACCCACATATATTCCTATATTCCGTTGTTCGATAAGAGATCTTTTTGACGTACAATTCCAGCGTTTCCTTACTACGATTAGCAAAATATAGACTAACTTCATTTTCGACTTTCAGACTATGAAGCGAGAACGTCACCAGTGCCACTTCACAACCTGAAACGGTAATTTTCGGTCTTCCAACACTTCGTTCTCCCTGCTGATGTCGATATAATGCACGAAGGTAACGTAATATTTATTCCCAAGGTTAAAATGCATTGTCCTGAAACAAAACTTATTTTCTGTATTAACCAAACCCGAAAATTAAATAGAAGTGCACTTCTTGTACACTTCAAATTTGGCAGCCTTAGTTCATTTCTATACTTTTTCCATTTCCGATCAGTTCAAACCGATTTGTATACACTTTAAAACAAGAAAATTTCAATAGGCTGTTCTGGTAGCCTACGAAGGTAGAAAAATATGGCAGGATCGGGAATAGAAAAAAAACCCTGATGGTCTCGGCGATACTCTTTCGCTTCAACAGTTAGCCAGGGGGCATTTAATGTCAATTCATCCAAGGTATGTAACACACAAGTCTCAGATTTAGCTGAAATGATGTGAGGCTTTTGTTAGTCATATAATGGGAAAGTCTGAATTACTTTTGCAAAACAGTGGTTAAAAAATGTGTATGGAAAGTTAATAATGTTCGCTCGATGTAGCTGGTGGTTTGTACTAATATGCAACAGAAACATCTGCACAGCACCAAAACGAAAAAAGGCAAAACCTTTAAACTTTCCACAGTGAGGCATTCACATATGCTTTATGGAAGGGTATCTTGTATTACCTCCAGTAAAAATTGTCGAATTTAGAATTCTTTTTTCACACTTTCCGTATATAGTTAACTTCAAAAAGACAAAAAGTGAAAGTTAAAAGGTTAAAAGTTATCACTAACATACATTTTTGGAAAGAGGATGAAAAGTACTACAAACAGAAAAAAAACCAGAGATGTTATGCCTCTTAAAAGCAATTACTATTTTGCACATGTATCCAACAAGTGTATAAAGTCTTCATGTTAGCAATAAAGTTCTATGACATGTAAGAGCGCCCATGTTGTGATTTTCAGGGGGGGGGAGGGGCAAGGACAGCGCCCACACATATACTGCCTTCTTAAAGTTTTGATTGACATAATCACCTCATTATGTGCCATATTAGTATAACTTTCTCTGGAAGGGGAGAGCGCCCCCTAATGGTCTCCCTTGATACAGAGTAGTTCGAAAGTCCCAGTACAGCCTGGTAACTCCTAAACCGGCATGAACAATCTCAATACCCCGATGTGGAATAGTAGGTAAGGGCTACATTTTGGAGTACATGATCAACGTAGTCGCCATCTTGAAAGACCCTATTATATACAGGTCAAATTTTACAAATGGCAAGTGAGTCGTGTAGCTTATGAAACAATACAATATTTTTTTCAGAAATTCATTCCACGTGTCAGATTTGACCTATATCTGTTACGGTGTCGGAGTTGACACGGAAAGCGCGCTGCTGGACAAATGAACAATCTGCACTGCAAACTATCACCGAAGGTAACTCCAACATCGCAACAGGGAGGTCAAATACACCTGGAATGACTTTCTGGGAACACTCGTGTTGTTTGACAAGTCATATGGCTCAGTTGCTATTTGAAAACATGTCCTCCATCCAATATGGCGGATTCAAAACTGCGATGAACACGTACTCCAAAATGTAGTCCATCCCCACCAGTGCACTTTTGTGTACTGCTTCATTGTCTTGTTGGTTTGGGAGCTACCAAGCTGTATTGGGACTTCTGAACTACCCTGTGTCATAAAACTTAATGGCTAACATGAAGACATACACTTGTGGGATACATATGCAAAATGCTCCATTATTTCTAAAGGAGGCCAAACACCTCTCCACTTTTGTCTGTGTTCGTAGTACTTCTCATTCTCATACACATTTTCAAACCACTTATTTATAAACTACTAAAAATATTCCAATAATAATTCAGACTTTTTCATTATATTACTAGCAGATGCCACACAAAATTTCAGCTATATCACATTTTCCTCGTGCACTGGATGTTTCGACATGAAATGACTCTCACATCTCGGATTCTATTTTGAAGTTCGATGCGAAAATGAGCGCGCCTGAATTTATCAAGATATGTTGTGCACAAGAAATGCACTCATTTATAGTGTACTTGTACAGATTTTCCCATACTATGATGATTTCTTTTTCTTCTTTCTACGTAGACACATGGTGATAAAATTTTAGTCCCAACATAAGCCTTAGGGTAGAAAATACTTATTAGATGTAACTCACTTGTATTTAATATCAACTTAGTAAAGTTATACTGGATACCAAGACATAGATCTGAAAGCTATTAGAGATCATTTGCAGTGTACGGCATCCAACAGTGGAACAATCTTCCTTCGGCAATTCACACAGCCAGCTCATTAAATAGTTTCAGAAATAAATTTTATAGTCATTTTCATATACTTGCCCAGGGTAGTACAAAACAACGTTAATTTCATTGGAAGTTTTCTCTTCCAGAAATAAATACGATACGTCGATCTGCTTGTACTTTTGATTCAATTTTACTTTCGTGTGAGCGCAGCACATTAAAAATATACGTGTGTATGTGTGTGTGTGGAGAAGGGGATACTTAGTGTTCATGTCAGGGCAATGGGTGGGTTAAAATGGGGTATAATTAGGTTAAAATTTATATTTTATATATTTTCTTTGTAATATGTGTTTTATTGTATTTTTATATCTCTATGTATAGTATGTATATCATGGCTGAGTGAAAGACAAGGCTTAACTTTGCGATGTTAAATAAAAGTGTAAATAAAAAATTAATTAGTTTATACCTTCTGCTAACTATGGCTTACGGAACTAGCAAGTTCATCGCCGCAGAAACAAACGTTCGCCATTGGATTCTATCCTGGCCAAGATCAAGCCAGTTTGCATCTCGAACACCTACCTCTCGAAGATCTCTTCCTCCCAACGACGCCTCGGTCTTCCCAACGGCCTTTCTCTCAGGCTTCCCAACCACGCTGGAAGATAATCTTCGATCTTTTTTCTCATCAGAGCTGCTACATAACTTGCCCATCTTAGCAGTCGTGATTTCATTATTTCATTATTCTCACAATATCGGATGAATCAGTGTGTAGTGTTCATTATGCAGTCTCCTCTATTCTCCGGTAATCTCGGCCCGTATATCTTAAAACTATATTCAAACGCTTCAACTTTTTATTGATCTGCCAGGGTCGTACTCCGCAACGACAGACTAACCGTTCTGAACATTTTCAATTTTAGCTTTTTCTCATGACATCAATCACGAGATTAGGAGCTTCTGGACTGAAATGAAACAAGCTGTCCCATGCTCAGTGACTTTCTTCCTTGACTTCGTTTTCTTGTTACAAACACTTTACAGAAAGAAAAAAATTGCCGAAGCATAGAAAATAAAACGAATCACGCTAAAAACTGTTCCACTTAAAAACCAAAGGCAGCGTGTACCAAAGGCAACACACAGCAGAGAGTCACTTACACCGTTAAATTATGTCGTCTTCCACTCCCTTCTGTACACTTACACTACACAAACTGGGTTGAATTGAAATGTTAATTATTGTCGGCGTAACAAAAATCCTACTCCGAAGGGAGGAAAATAATCTAATATTACGTATGTGTTGAATCATTGAAAATACGTTACTTACTATCAAATATATTAAAATCTGTAACAACACTGATATGCATCAATATCAAATGCAGTAATCGACCACAATTTTTACTATCCGCATGTCTAGAAAGCAAGGAATTGAATTATACCTTAACATAAATACCCTTTAGTAATTGAATAACGAAATGAAAAACAAAAGAAATATTTAGATTATACTGTATACTTTCGAATCCATTTTTCAACTTTTTTTTCTTTACTTGCTTCTATCAATTTACAGCAGTTCTACCGAAGTAATCAATGATCATGAATGAGGTATTGTTTCTTAGCTTCAATCGGCAATGCATTTATCTTTCGTGTCTTGGAAAATTCAACATTATGGCTAGGATAGTGAAACTCCAGCACACTGCACGATATATACACGGAAAATAAACGATTTCCAGGGGAACATTAAGAACATGACAATGTATAACATTAACTACTATCTGAAATTTATAAGTATCTCAAAATTCTACAATCATTGCTGCTTGCATCAATTCTGCGTTGTGTTCTATTGTCAACTCCTCATAACGAGTTTAGCACAATAACCATTACAAACTTTGAATAATGGTGTACAGTAGAAACTGCCATATGTAAATGGATATTTCCTACCTATGCAATGCCAGAAATTGTAGAGTTTTGCGCAACACTTCTTTGGTTAATGCAATGTGCATAAAATGTAATTTCACGGAAGTTTTCAGTTCGGGTTGGAGACCAAAAAGGTGCAACTGAAAGTCTGTTAGAAAATAGCACTATTAGCCATTCGTAACGTCATCCGTTCGACAAATTTAGATCGAACAGATGACGTAAGCATCAAATAAAAGTATGTATTAACTCACAAAGGTACCTTTACTTTGCATCTGCATAGATTAAAAGTTTCCTATTCACGCTGTTCCAGTTTCGAATTCTGACGAACATCATTTGCGAAATTTAAATCAAGGTGGACCAAAGTTCGCAGTTACTAAAATTGCGTAAAACTACCAAATTTAACAGTATTTTCATCAATTGCTAATTACACAATCCGATACTTTCTATATTATGTAATAAGGAATAACTGTTCCTAGTTTTTTTTTTATGCACAGGATGATTCTCTTGCAAAAAAAAAAAAAACTTTAATAACCTGGCTACCGAGGCCACCAGACCTGCGACCACCTGAGTTTTTCTTATACGAGTTACTGAAGAGTCATGTATACAGCAAATGAGCCGCGAACAACTGAATTCCTCAAAGACGCAATATGATGGGATATTGCGCCATAACCGATGTCACATTACAATATGTTTTCGACAATATGCAGACTCGCATTCAAAAGAACTTGGATGCTGGAGGGAATCACTCTAGGCCAGCGTTTCTCAACCTTTTTCCACCCGCGACTCCCTTTCGCCATGCCTTCTAGCCAGCGACATCCTTTCCAGCCGGTGACCCACAATTATTTTATTTTGTGTAATATTTGCTTTTCATTTCAAAACAGTTTATTTCCTGTATTTATAATAAATATCCTAATTATATTATCCAAAACTATTAAGCAGACTACGTTATATTTAATAATCATTAAAAACAGCAAGCAAAATAAAGTACTTTCTTTGAAATTTATTAGTTTTAACCTACAAAACCCTAGTTAAATTTATTTTTCACCTTCCCCTCGCGCCCCCCAAGTTGATAAACCCTGTTCTAGGCCAACCTTGTTTTGCAACGTACATTTAAATTTTTGTTTGGGGGGGGGGGGGGTGAATGAGGAATGTGAGTTTCCTAGCGAGAAACAATTCTTAATTTTTTTTTCACGCATTACGCTTTTGTTATGTATCATTTTGTGTAACTTGTTTATACAGGGACAGGGTGTTTCTTAAGGTTGAATCGCAGTGGGTTTTCCCACCTTTTTCGTTTTACGTCAATTATTCAAAATTCAGTGCAGGTAAACAAAATTTAACTTTCAAGGACCAAAGTTCGTTTCGTACTTCAATAACGGGTTCATTTAGTTTGAAAAAAAAAATTTACTAGTAACCTCAGGATTGTGTGTAGACGCTTTTGGAACAGAGTAATTATTGAAGTACGAAATGAACCTTGGTCTTTGAAAGTTTTGTTTACCTGCACTGAATTTTAAATAATTGACTTACAAAAAAGGCGGGAAAACTTACTGCGATTCAGCCTTAATAAGCAAGTAACTTCGCTGACGAATTCCTGACACCAAAACAATTTTTTAAAAATGTCCATATATACATGGGGCCGATTCCGCTTTGTTTCAAGATACACGGTTTCCAACTTGTGGCCCAAAATTGACTTCCGTCAATGGCAAATGCGGAGAATATTTCACCATGAATTAGAAACGATGTATTAGTTTTTGGTAGGTGATTTACAACAATTCGGTGGATATTAGGAATTTTAAAAAAAATCTCAGTGTTGTCAATGTTGCCAACCTGGTTTATTGTTTTTTTTTCTAAACTGCACTACGTCAGTTTATAGGATACACAGTATCCTCTAGTGATGGTAAACAACGTGAAACAGAACGCAGTGTTGCAAACTGTTCGTATGACGCTACACATTGAAAATGGACAATGTAGAACATTTCACCTCATATATTGTGCAGTTTGCAACACTACGTTCCTTGCTTCACATATTATGTTTATCATCACTAGAATACACCATATATCTGATAAACTGGAGTAGTGCAGTTTGAAAAAAAAAAACGATATACCATGTTGCCAACACTGACAACACAATGATCTACCGAATTATTACAAATCACCTTCCGAAAACTAAATTTTATGTTAATGCATTGTTTCTAAAATATTCTTTGTATTTACCACTGACAGTCAATTTTCGGCTCCAAGTTGGAAACCTTGTAACTAAAAAACGAAGCTGAATCGGATTCATGTTAATATGGAGCTTTTCTCTTTTTCGTTGTTTGGGTGCCAGGAATTCGTTGGAGAAGTGTGTCCCTGTATATTTACGAACTTCAAGTGAATCCTCATTTAAGGTGTAATATACTGATATAGTTTTGAACTGGCCGAGGTAAACATACTCATCAACTATGCCTATTTTGTCTATGCTAACCTTTATTTCCCCTTTTTGTAGCATGTTGATTGTATATGACCTTTGTTTTACTTAAATTCATTTTAAGGACTATTTTCGAACTCCCATTATTCTGTTCTTCCATTCTGGTTTGTAGTTCTTCCGCATTTGAAGCAAACAGGACTATATCATCAGCGAACCGTAGGTGATGAAGATATTCGCCAATAATTTTAATTCCAACTTCATCCCAAAAGCAAACTACCAATGTGTCTCAAGCGTATGTGTCTTACCTGTGATGTACGGCTGTGAAACTTGGACATTGAAGGCGCAAACGACTAAAAGATTGAGTCACACAAAGAGCAATGGAGATGCATGCTAGGAATAACCAGAAGGGACAGGAAGACGAATGGATTCGCGCACAAACAAATATAGAGGATGTAATAAAGACTGCGATAGATGGAAGGTGGACGACAAATGTACTACAATGGATTCCTAGAGAAAAGGAGCGAACGAGACGACGTCCGAATGCAAGATGGGTAGATGAAATCAAGCTTTTTTCAGGAGCTACATGGATGAGGATAGCAGCAGACCGAGATATGTGGAAAGAAAAGGGGGAGGCCTTCATCCAGCAGTGGATAGAAAACGGCTGAATATGATAATACTGATATAGTGTCTTTGAGGCTTACAAAAGGCAAATGTACTGACAAAATTGAAGATTGCATACTGAAATTTCTACCAGAGCAGAATTAACGATCACGATATAAGATAGTGGAGAACCGTTAAAAAAAAAAAAAAAAATCTTACAATGAATTGAACGAGGCTTCAAGTAAGATGACTCAGCAATAAAACGGCGGTATGAAGTCCGCTGGACCCCGCAAATAATGCTGACAGTGTATTGTCATTTTTTGAAAACTGAAAGAGAAGGCCCCTATGCGAAAATAGACGCATCCTATATTTGATGTATGAAACATTTAACTTGGGCCTTGTGCAGAACTCCTTCCAGTCAGCTTCAGTGAAGGAAAGATCGAGATGGGGAAAATTATTTTACTGGCGTTCCTACTAACAAATAAATTTTGTAGGGTAGGAAACCACATTTTAGTTTAAAGTCATTTTAAAACAATCACGGTTTGGCTTCCTCGTCCTGATCCTCTATTTGGCTATGCTGCATAACAAATATTTTCCATTGAAAAAGTAGGGATAGTCAGAGAATTAAAAAGGCTGATTAAAACAACTGAACAAACTAAACCAACCTTATGAAATATGCTTCCAGCAGGGCTCAATAAGTCATGAACAGATAACACTAAATATCGAAATCCACGCAATAGGTTATTACGGCTTTGGAGTTATTTGGTAGTACTTATAAGATTGATATCGAAATTATGATTGATGTGTTAGTTATTTTTCTGCTTAAAAGCACTAAATTTAAAACAGGTATCAATTGTGTTTACGCAAAAACTTAGAACATTGATCTCAGGAGTAACTTGAAATTGAACCGAACTGCTCTGATGCTTGCTCTACGACTGAGCTATTACCGATACATCCAACTTACGTGCACAATACATATTCCTTAGTTGCATTAGTGCAACTCTACTAGTATGAAAGCCGCACACCAATATTTTCTCAGCTTCGTGTAGTGTTCAAGTTTATTGTCACCAGAAAGTACAGCTTATTCGGATGAATGAGTTTCATATACAGTAGTTTGCTAGAAGGGATGTTCGGAATTCAGGAAATCGGAATGCCAATACTTGCTTTTCCGGAATTTCGGAATTCTAAATTATGAATTTGAATTCAAGACCATTAACCTAAAGGCATTAGGCAAATTTGCTTCAGTCCGGATGGATAAGATGATTGGTGGAATGGAGAAAGTAGAAGGAAACAGGAGAACCCCGAGAAAACCCAAGCACACGGTGTTTGTCCACCACAAAGCCACATAGCACTAGCAGGGATAGAACTGACGACACCAAGCGCCAGATGAGCGCGTTACTTTTGAGCCAATGCGGCACTCGGAATTTTGTTTTTCCAAATTATGAATCGGAATGTAGAACTTTGTAAGGTTTTTAGCCTAAAAACTTTGGGCAAATTTGACTCAGGTCGGATGGATGATTGTTGGAATGGAGAAAGTAGGAGGAAACAGGATAGCAGTGAGAAAAACTACGCACACGGTGTTTGTCCACGACAAAACCTACATGGCACGAACAGGGATTGAACCGACGAAACCAAGCGCCTGAGTCACCACGGCACTGGCAATTCCGAAATTGGCAAAGTCTGTTCGCAATTGACTTTGGACTTCCGAACACCCCTATTTGCTAGTGATTGCTCAATGAAAGAGAAAGCATTTGAAAACCTAGGTACAAGTGAATCTTGGATAATTCCAGTGTTAATGATTCGACATTTTCGTCTGGTCCCTTTTGAATTTCAGATTCAAATAAGACTTGTAAAAGCAATATCAGTTGGCCTCACCAATTCTTTTTGTGTGCTACAGATCCAGTAAAGTTAGTTTTGTTCGAGATATGCGGTATCGTAGATAGAGCTAGTAGAAGTCGCGCAATGAAAATGTTTATGACAAATGTTTTCAAGTTGAAAGATTGGTCCCGATGCAGATGGAATTTATTTTTTATTTTCCATGGTGAAGTTAAGGCCACAAATGCCTTCTCTTCCACTCAACCATGTACATACAAAATCTAAATAAGCTATCAACATTAATACTGGTATAATTGGATAATAATTAAGAAAAAGAATTAACACTAAATTGGTACACATAACTACACAAAAAAAACACGTATAATCAGACACAATGCACACACACATGTTAACGTTTTATAGAAAACATAAGCCTGTTTGCAATTTGTGGCTGATACTACGTTTGTACATACATCGATAATGATACTACTACTAATAAAAATAATTATAAAATATACAAAGATAACTTATCAGAATATTTAAAAAGAGCTGTTATCTTTGTATATTTGTGTGTGCGCGCGCGCGCATTGTGTCTGATTATACGTGTTTTTTTTCTTTATGTAGTTATGTGTACTAATTTAGTGTTTATTCTTTTTCTTAATTATTGTCCAATTATACCAGTATTAATGTTGATAGCTTATTTAGATTTTGTATGTACACGGTTGAGTGGAAGAGAAGGCATTTGTGGCCTTAACTTCGCCATGGAAAATAAGTCAATAAATAAATTCCATCTGCATCGAGACCAATCTTTCAACTTGAAAACATTTGTCATAAACATTTTCATTGCGCGACTTCTACTAGCTCTATCTACGATACAGTATATCTCGATTAAGACTAACTTTACTGGAGCTGTAGCACACAAAAAGAATTGAAGCCAACTGATATTACTTTTACAAGTCTTATTTGAATCTGAAATTTAAAAAGGAACCAGACGAAAATGTCGAATTACTAACACTGGAATTATCCAAGATTCACTGTTGTAACGAACTTTTGTAGTAGTACGGTGTACTAAACAAGTTGTTAAAGAAATGAGTATCACATAAAAATTCGTTTCCAGTAGACAGTCATTTATGGGTCTGCTGATTTTCTTAAGAACAATATGATATATTACAGCTATATACTATGTTTTACGGCAAACCAACAGAGGAAGATTTCTAAAACCAAGCAAACTAGTAGCAGTGCAAAATGAGCAACTTGTTACACAAAAGTAAACATCAAATGAAAATTTCATCGGTTTCAGTAATCGCTTATATTATGGGCTTACTTCTTATCGTTAACTAACAATACAGTAAACAGTGTTGCATCTGCAAGAAGGGAGCAAAAATACCTGAATTTTTTACAAGTGAAGTCAGGCGGATCCTTTCAGATTAGAAAAATTGACATTTCCAACCGACGCGCAGAATTGTGAATCATACCATCGAGTGGAGAAAAGAACCATTGTACTTGACTGAATTGAATTATTAGTAATAACGTCCTAAACGAGCTGGTGTGCTAAAAACATAACCTACTGTTTTGTTAAAGTGGACTCTATTCAAGAGAGATTGGCGGGAACTAAACCAGTGACCACGCGCACAGAAAGCGAGCGCGCTAACCTAATCTATCGGCCACTCAGCATTATACCGGACTGACATTGGCTGCTAAGTATGTATTGCGACAAAAGAACAAGTGATCAATCAGCTGTAGTGTGAAAGATTGTTAAGACTGTGTTGCAGGCTTAGAAATCACATTTTCAGCTGACGCCCAGTGGTCTACACTCGAAATGAACTGTACAAAAATCTAAAAATGAATTGTGATTGAAAAGGCTACAAAAAAAGGGGGGTGGGGGACATCTACATACTAGTTACAAAAATGAACCAATAGAAATACTTACATTGCAACGACATCCTAGTAAACCTTACCCAAGATACAAGATTAGGTGTTACTGTGTGCAGCAGTCATGATTTGTTCTAGTTTCTTGTAAACACATAAAAAGAATAGACAATATTTGACCATTTATCGTGCTCAAAGCTTTGTATAATTTGTTTCTGTGTTTATGCGTCTTCCCACTAGGAGCTAATTTTGAAGGCTGTACAACATGCTGTATATAAAAAAAAGCTTAAACCGAGTGTCACTATCAACCTTTCGTCATCCGATAGCTTACCTATCTGAGTCAGCTGTGTAAATTTAATTGCACCTACGAGCTACTCCGGCAGTGATTGTAAGCTTAGTGAAACGGTGAATGTCAAGAAAGGCAACTATTTGACGTCCGACACGGCGTCGACATTGGAGAAAAATGTGCGTCTTTTGGGCTACTGTATATTGTGACTTCTCTAATGTGATGAATTGTGAAAGCAGAAAACACGCTTCGAAAACGTTTTGTGATAAAGAAAGGGGGAAAGCTGATAGCTCGTGATAGAATGTTTAGCGAAGGACGCTGGTTGAATGCGTAATCAGCGTTTCCCGAAAATGTTGAGCCAGTACTCAGGAATAATTACAAATTGTATCAAGCACTAGCTCGAGTAAAGAGCGTCCGTCAAAAGAATTTGGTGAATCCAGTGAAACTTTACATTTCACTCTTCCGATAAGATCCCGAAGCCGTTAAGGTAAGACATTATTAGCTGAGAACCTACTGTACCAGCGGCTGAAACTAATTCACATTCACTAACAATACGGAACTTAAAGTAATCAAAGATTATAGACAGGAAACAAACAGCATTTTCAGTACGACATACAGATACGCAATTATAGAGCAGGCAACTTCATTATTTACAGGCTGCTGTGAAACATTTTTATCACACCTTCGAAGCTTTTTGAGTGTACATAAAGGCATCTTTGGGTCAGCTCGTTTTGGAGTATATACAGATATTTCAAACTGTTAGAGGGTGGTGACTAAGCCGAACGAGCAACACCAGGACAAATGGGTAATATTATTATTAATCAAAACAAACCAACATAATTTTAGACATGTAATATAAAGGGTATGAGAAATTTAATTAGAATAGCCTGTTTTTCATTATCCCGATATCGCACAGCAGCATACAAATAGAAGTGGTGATTTTTTTTTTTAAGTCTGAACACACTCCAACTCCAAGCAGGGTGAAATGCTTAGGTTTTTTTTAACATTCTCTGTATCATCATATTTGAAGAAAGGCACAGTATCCTACGTTCAGAATAAACTATATTTAGCACTAACTACATTTCATTAAGGACTCTACTGCTTGCATTATTATCCCAACGCCCTCATCCCGGTAGAAAACGAGCCTGTAATTTATTACAGAAGCTCTCTTACCTTACGCACCTGGTATTAACCTTCTAACAGGTTGCCACGGGCTCTATTCGACATAACATCTCTTACTAGGATACTGATACGAAGCATCATCACAAACCAGAATGAAGCACGCACGTAATCTGCTTCACTTGGTCCTTAACCTCTCGCCTCCCTCCCTTCTTGGCACACTGTCAGCACATTCACATGTTGCTATCATCACGAGCCAAGGAAAAACATCATAACAAAATCTCTGAGTTCAATAATAAACATTTCTCAGAGCAATATATCGCTACTATCACAAAACTGAAGCAGTGTCAAAACGACAAGAATTGCTACAGAACCACTGAAAGAAGACCATCTTGAGGGCAAAAACCTCTTTAAAAAATGCCAACTACATTAAAAAGAACAACACAAGCAAAACAAAGATAGCAATACCCTGTTTATTTAGTACCTTTGGTACGTAAGTATTTAACCCCAAGTTCATCAATATGCTCTTTTTACACTTGATGGTGCATCAAATATCATCCACCACGTAGGGCCCCTTTGTACCTTTAAACAACCTGTAACTGAATCATTAGTGAAAAGTAACTGTCGATTACCTATCTAGGCCCTAGGGTTTTCTCGAGATGATCGGTGGTGGAAGTTGACTCAACTATAACATATATACTGCTGATACCACGTACAACTGATAACTGAAAAAAGCACGTATAATATAATATAAGCTTGTACACATGCAATCTGTGTGCCTCGTGCCCACCAAGCCTCCATTGTACGTTCCTTACAACTCTTTCAATTCATTTCCTACGATTATGCTTGATCAGTGATATTAATTTCAAAGTCACTACATTAAAATCAACTTCACCTGTACTGTGAATCCCCTCCGAAAAGTACTACCAACACCCTGTTGCCAGAATTTGAAATATGCCACATGTTCTCCTGAATACAGTAAGCAAACGGACCTTGTAACGGGCAACAGAAGTAGTTAGCAACGGGAAGGTCTCAGCGGCCGCCCATCCTGACTTCAGGTTTTCCCCGTCACACCAGAAATACCGTGATGGTACCTACAAACTAAACTGTTCTCTCCCCCAACCTACTCCCACCTGAGCCTAAATTCATTTCAATACAGAGATAACTCAACGGACATCCAAGGTAAGAAATCCTAACATACGGAAATGACACTGAATTTATGGTACCGGTATCTACTAATTTTGTGATCTAAAATTCCTAGAGTTTTCCATGTTATTTGTCTCTAAATTCCCTGAGTTCTTAGTACAGTGGAACATGTAAATAATTCACAATGACACATTTTAAATACCACCATCACAGAGTCCAAGCATACATTATTAGTATTTCACAAGTGAAAAAAAAAGATACTTTCTTCCAAATAGAGGATCTTAACACTTCGAAAAAATCCGGTCAGCAGTGGGAATCGAACCCACGACCGACCTTGCCGGGGCAGTGCTCTTCACAAATATGGACATGTCCATAGACTTCCCTGAGTTTTCCAGGTTATTCAATTCCTCCAGGGTGGTAGCCACCTTGTCTATTATTATTATCTTGTAACCGAGCCAATATCAAGATAGTATACTTAATAAGAGACAAACAAGCAATGCAAATCATTGTGAAAGATAATGAAAATTTTGAACATCGAACACAAGGAGGATCAGAATCAATTAAAACATTCTCACGTACAACGAATATATACGAAGAAACATGATTGGATTGATTGACAGAATTGAAACTTCTTTAACTAATACTATGCAGTTTAGAAGAACTTTCTCACAGCGGAAGCTAAGATGTACTGTAATACAGACATCACGTATGACAGAAGAAACAATACATTCATTCGAAATTGCCTGTGCGTGCACAATTATAATTGACAATAACCCAATGACAATATCGAATTATAACTACAATGCGGTACCTACAGTGCAATGTAGCACAAATATACCTCCGCCCACAAAAAAAATAACATTATTCAGGTACTTCACTCTACCTATTTTGGAAATTTAAATTAATTGACAGAATTACAACAAAATACCGGTATGCCAACTTCTTACCATCAGTTAAATTCCTATTAACCTAAAATAATATTTTCCTATTTTAAACTACTTGAACTCTTGCATCACTGTCAGTGTGTATTAAATATTCCGGACAGTGTGTTCTTTTCACACAGCTAAAGATGACTTCCTCTGAAGCTACAGGATATTGATAATTACGGGTAATATACAATAACAGTTTCTTTTGTCCACAAGATGTAACGTTTCACAATCAAGACACGATAGTTTGAAAAGAAAATCTCTCGCATACAATACGCACCCGAAAATTTGGGGAAAAGGTGCACATTACACGAAAATATACGGTAATGTAAGTGCACAAATTTCTTTCACAGATCTATGTGCAAAAGTCGTGGAAAATTCATCCCTAATTCAACCAAAGGTTGATCCAATATTTTTATGCCATACAGTTGGTGCATGGATAGAAGTCGAACTAAAACTAATTAGCAGCTTTTAAAAAGCCTATTGTTGGCAGAGTTATAGACAGTTTTCAAAATGGTGGACTTCGAAATGACATTTTTCTCTGACATATTTCCGGCCCTATTAGAGCACAGATAAACACAAGAAACTGTAGAGGGGTCTACAAAACGACGGGGAAATTCTGATATGTACTTTCTTTTTAAATATAAAAAAAATATTAAAATTTAATTTTGAATCCCTATCTCATTTCATTTGATGTAATTTCTGGTGTGATACGTCAATATTTTATTTTTTTAAAAGAGAAAACTGAATCAGTTCTCAGGGTGTTATATTTTATTCTGGAGCGAATTTTCTTTTATTTATTTATATTTTAATTTAGCGTACAAGCTCCTGGCAGGCAAAAAGTGGGTCTAAAATCGATTATTACCTCCATAAAATCGAAGGGTGTCTTTGTGTCAACCAGACGGTAGAAATCTTGAATCAAAAGTTTTTAAATGGTAATAGGGTAATGCAATACATAAAATTACGCTAGAACCTCCCTGCGAATGTAATGTTGCTTAGTTTTCTACCTACTCTTAAACTGTGAAATACGAAGGAATCATCATCATCTTTAGTGTGAGATTCGTACCTTCATGCCTTTTCACCGGTTAAAGTTAAGTTGAAAACAAGCCCAACGTTAAGTTGATAGTAAAATTCTTGTCTAACTTCATGTATCGCATGGTAAAAAATATAAATAAATAAAATAAAGGCATTTCCTGTGCGATGGTCACGCGCCGTGAACGGCGTATGGGGAATGTACAGGTACCACTCTACACATATTTCATCAGTCCCACGCTCGACCGCCTTTACCTCCCAAGGTGTCCAGGAATACCAAAGACACTCTGGTGTTCAATTTG
This sequence comes from Lepisma saccharinum, assembly GCA_022664845.1. Taxonomy (NCBI): domain Eukaryota; kingdom Metazoa; phylum Arthropoda; class Insecta; order Zygentoma; family Lepismatidae; genus Lepisma; species Lepisma saccharinum. Next base: position 65,528 of record JAGDQP010000327.1, read on the forward strand.
ATAGGCTGGGTGAACCTCAGTGCGCTAGGCATGGGAGCGGTGAAAAAGAGTCTCCAGCGTCGTGACTAAAAATCTGACGAATTAAAGATTGCAGCCACCACGGTGGCGATCATCCAGTTGATACAAGTGTCCAATTTTGACCTGTACAACTACATTGCTTCGAATCTACAAAACGTTTGTACTCTTAACTTTTAAATCGTAGCTTCGTCAAAAATGTTTCCTTTTTTAACAATTTTGAATTTAATTTTAAGGATGAATTTAATCTTAGCGAACTTTGGCTCAGGCCGTATGGATGACGACGGGATGATTGGTGGACTGAAGAAAGTGTGTGTGGGGGGGGGAGAAGAATCGAGAAAACCCATGCAGACGATATTTGTCCACCACAAAGATCACGTGGCATAAGCATGGATCGAACCGACGACCCCAAGCGGTTCGATCCCTTTTCATACCATGTGAGCTTTGTGGTGCACAAAAAACTTGTGCGTGGGTTCTGTTTCCTTCTACTTCATTCCACCTATTGAAACACAACATACCAGAAATTGGACCAAAAGAAAAGTGTGTGGAACATCCTCATATTTCTATTTTAAAATTAAAAATTCGAAATACCGCTATCGACTTTAAGTGCATCCAATTGCCTTTTAAAAGAGCAATAGTGTGTTTCCGTAGTTACCTTTGAAAACTAACTAATTTACCCAGCATTTTTAAGGGGAGACTGGGGAACCCTGATAAAGAGCGTTAAACTGTTCCTGTCAGAGCACAGAAAGAAATCTAAAGTTAGAAATTACCCTCCGTCTAAAAAAATATACGAAAAAATTTCGATTACAAAAGAAACCTGCAACTACATCAAATAAAATCGGACTCAGTAGTCCGCCAGAAGCTTCAAGTCATTAAATTGATTTTAATTTTGCACAGGATAATATTAGCCCTCTTATGTAGCTTTAAAATGTAATATTTCACTCATTCCAACAGAGCTTCGTCAGGTGACTAAAGTGTGTATAAGTGAAACTTGTATAAGATGACCAACCGTCCCGCTTTTTTCAAGTGGAAACTGTCCGCTCTACTGTGTGAAATTAGTTTGGCGCTCAAACTTTGGGAATTCGGAAAAAATTGCGGTGTCTACTGCGGATTGTAAATTCTTATTACATTTTTACCAATACTGTACTACTACTAACTGTAACCTGTAATGGAAGTTTTTGTAATCTTTTAATCATATTACAATTGTGGCTTTAGAAAATATATCAATTGTTAAATTTTACGCATTATTTTCATCAAAACAGGAGTGTTTGGATAGTTCTACAAGAATCATGGTAAGTGACTGGTTTACTGTTTAACATATGCGAATCAAACTTTTTTTTATTATTTATTTAATTCTTAATAACCTGTACGATAATTGTGAAATTTACAATTTTAAACAAGGTTTTTTTTTTTCTTCAATAGAGCTTTGAAATAATAGCTGTACTGTATATAAAAAAAGGCCAAGCCCAAGGCCTTGCCCTTGTGAAGTTGTTTTACAGAACACTTCACAGCGTTCAGTGAGGAGGCCTGACTGGTGTGGGATGTGGTGCACACAATCATAATGATGCAACTCTATCTGCCTGTGATTGTTTACCCATTAACGCTGAAATTATTGTAATTAAAACTTAATTGTTTTACGAAGTATTCATAGTTCATAGTTAAAGAACTAAAAGCTTACGCAAGATGTGCAAATGGAATGTAAACAATTATTGGGGTTCAGCAAAACATGATGGTTGACACTAACACCTGCTGTTGAAAGAATTTTAAAATAGTTTTCTGCTTTAAAATCATAACTGAAAATTTACCATGTTTTTTTATCCAGCAGCACCTTCACTCTGACACTTTCACGTGGATCAATCTAACACATGAAATGGCTTTCTGAAGACATTCTCATGTTCTTTGGTATGTCACACGACCCGCTTACCATTTCAAAATAAATTACCTCAAATACGGCCAAGATGGCGACCATGTTGATCACCTACTCCACGAAAAATGTTTTTCATTGTTGACCAGTGTAATCGCTGAGATGAACTATTCACTCATTTCAAAAAAAACACACAAACCACGACAATGTATGAGAAACAGTATAGTTTATTTTATATCTGCCTGCCAGGGCCCTCAAAAATACTCGAATAAACTCTACTGAATTACAATACGTAAAATTGTCCCTATCCTTACATCCATCTTTATAAATACAACCTAGCCAATTATTATACCTAATACTTTGCACATTAAGAAGTCAATATAGGTTGTGAAGACTTGCAGAGCATCTCATCCTGACGGTATTACTAAATAAACGGCAACTTCCGAGAACAGAAAGAACTGTCACCAGTACGTACACATTCAGACATCAATTCTGTCACAGACCAAGAACTGGTTTCTGGTAAAATCTGTTCATTCAAATTGTCTTTAACGAGCTTGTGAGCTTACAAGGACAGGATATAGATATGGACTTCAAACCATTGTGTGCACAGAATGAACCCCCCAAAACAAATTTAACCCCGCTGCCCAGAAAGAGCGTTTATATGTCTGGCAACATGGCGTCTTAGCCCAAGTCCCCGCACCAGTCTGCTCTGGCATTTTTCTCTCTCCTACCATGTGAAAACGCTTTTGCGAAACGGTGCCGCTTTTCGATTATGTTTGTGAAGTTCCTGTACTCTTGTCTCAGCATTCTAAGTAAGTAGTTACAACTAAGTGCGCTTAAAAAAAAACAGTAGCCGCCAGCGTGCATCAGTAGACTTAAAATTCGTGCATGAAAATCTAACAGGTGTCATATGAAGAAAGTGTATTAAAATTCAAACTAACGAAGCTTTATATGGCCTGTTAGTGTCTATCATCAAATGTAAGACCCTATAAATGTAGCACATTAGTTATATAATAAAAGTTAAAAAGCCATACCGCTTTCAGGAAAACAATTAATACTAATGACTTTGTATTTAAGGCGCAACTATATTTCAAGAATAATCTCTAAAATGATATAAACGTTTCTGATACTTTACTAAGTACAGTCATCTCACAAAAAAAGTATTAAGGACTTCCGCCTATCTACAAACAGTCCAAAGCTAAACAACAACTTATTTTTCAAGTCAGACTCTCCCCGTTTGCAAACTCGTACACAAGTGCGCCTTGCCCTATGTAGCTACTTGCACTTGAGTATGTAAAAACTGAAAACTTCTAACGAATTTTACAGAACCTATGACGACTTGGACAAAACATGACTGCCCCCTTCTATACATTGTGTCACACCATCAAGAACGTGAACAAAACTGCAAAATCCGTAAGGGGATCTTCAGGATTCACCCTTACGCGCTTTCTTACTTTCTTAAAATAATGCCCTATCCGGCTTTACCTCATTTAGAAATGACTAAATATTCGTTTAAATCAAAAAGCCAAAATTATATGAGCTTTTACAGTAACGTCTTGTACTAAGAGGAAAGAATCAACATTTTACACGTAACAGAAAACTCAGAATAATGGTTAGATGAGGTTGATCTGATTATCTGGTCAACTTTCATTTTTATAAACGCCAAACAAAAAAAAAAAATGCGTCGCGGTACGCGTGTGTGTAAATGCATGTTTATTTCCACGCAGAAATGGAGCTAACAGCCGTCAACCTCCTGAGACGGCTCTCATGTTCTTGTTTTACTTCCTTCAAGTAATACAGCTCTCAGGTGGAACAAACTGGTGTAAGTTCATACTACAAAAAAACGGCGTAATCTGACTCAGTTTCCTTACACATGAAGCGATTTATTAATAATGAACCAAAGAATATATGCCGTTTGATGTAAAGCGCGATTGTTTTCGAATTTGCACTGGGGGATCGAACTGATGGGTCTTAACTGTCAACACGCATAGGCCTAATAGCGTGCATTACGTTAAAAGAACAACGCTACCAATTAATATAGGTTTTCCTTATTCACCGAACATACTATACTCCGTCCACTACATCGTTGAAATTTTGTACAACGAAAATCATACGCTAACCATGCCTGGGGAACTTCCGTAACACAGTAGCGGCGCTACCGGGACGATGATGGTCCTTTTCTAGAAAGGTCTAGATTACAGCGGGACAAGTTGAAAGGCTTATTACCTGCTACCGGGACGGTTTGGAACGTACTACGTCTTTTACACATAGTCACTAACAGTAACAAGGCCTTTGATAAATACTACTATTTTGCTTTGGTATTTTCAAACTCATTCATAGAGCACATAGGCAATTATTGCTCAAGCCCATCACAAGTCTGAACGATGACGTCCCCCAGCGATCACTATTCCAGAATTAGGAAAAGTAACGGTGACTGTCAGGGTCTCTGTCTAGTTATCACAGAGGTGTTATAATTTCCAGATGTAACTCACGAAGCGCCTGAGAAACGCCAGTCTCTTCAAGCAGCAGGATAAACCTGCATTGCTTGTCTCTCCAGTACCGTTCCGAAGTTTGCGCCCGTAACCGCTCCACCAAAGGCTTGCTTTTCGATCAATTTAAGTATACATTGCACTATTACTACTACAATGTATATGTATAAATCAAATGTTACATGTCGGTACTTTAAATGTTTGGAAAAGAATCACACAGAAAAGCAAAACACTACTAGTCTGTCACAATAAGCACTATGTTCCTTCTTAATATCAAATTCCCAGGTCCATGACCACGCATGTATCCAGAAATAATATTCTGAGGCGCTAATTGGAGGCCTTTTTTTTATTATTATTATTCAAGGTTGGTTTGTGCATGAAATGAATACAAAATTCCAATAATTATGCCCAAAATAAAACTAACACCATACAGACATACCTAATAATTTTGGAGGAACTTATCAACAACTATAATGTTCTTGAGGAAAGAGTAAGAATAAATCACTTATCAACATCACAATGACTTGTAATCTGGGCTGAATTCTTACATTTTCGACCCGGAGAGAAAGGCAGGGAAGGTAATCTTTTCAAGAAAAATATTTATACTTTCTAGGACATATGCTTAATTTAACCAAAGGGATACCGGTAACTAAAAATCTTTCGGATGGGAGCTGATCTGCGACATACCATGGATACAACAGTGTATGTAATAACCTTCCCCAAATTACGATTAACTTAGTGCAAAGCGACCACATCCTCTGCCATGTACAGTACGGGCAGTTACTTGGGCGATAAAGTTCTTTCAAAGCAGTACAGAAGTACCATTACGTACTATGTATGAGAGTGTATTCATTTTGTTGATAGTTTATACGAGAAATATTGCGAAGCTATGTTCAACTGCAAAATTAACTTTATCGAGTACAAGGGAGCTTTGCTAGTAGGTGTGTGTTATTGATCCTCCTTGACTATTGGTTGGGTCTGTATTCCCATTAAGTTTGCAATATCGCCTGCCAACACCACCAACATTATACATGAACGCACTCAATCCAGAACGAACAACACTGCCCACAACCTGGCATCCGTTTAACCGATCCCCACCCTCCCGGTATCAACAAATTTATTATTCAATGATTAATTACATCGCCTGTCTTCAAGGTTACAAGCTCTGGAAAGTACTAAACTTATAGAACCCATTTAGTAGAGCGGAATGCAAAATTACACAGCACACCAGTGACCCAAACCAAATATCGGACAATACATAAACGCATGCGACAGCAATGGAATTCCTTTACCGCCTTTTCATATTTCTGAAATATTGTAAGATCCAGCCTTCAACAATTCTATGCTCAGTGCTTTTCTCGCCCCCACAATAAATCCTAGTATATCCACCATTCAGGGAAAATTTAAGTTACGCTTGTTTTCTTCTCGAGGTGTACAAAAATCTGCGAAGTAGGTCTATATGAAGTCCAGCATACTGCGGATCATTGCAGCATTATGAATGATCGATTTTCATTTAGTGAAGTTGACAATCCCTCTCGTACTATGTATGCATTTGCAACAACACTAATTAAAAGCTTCATATTGTTACTGACATGACACAAATTATTCCTACTATTGCAATTTCTGTTTATGTCAACTATATTTCTTGAACCAGTCACATATGACGAGACATCCCAAGCAGACGATCTCTAAGAGACCCCATTACCACCCACGAAAATATCTATTTTCATACTATTCCAACAAGTCATATGATTGCAGATTCATGTAATATACATCCCGAGTATTTCATATTCAATGCTAAGCGGTTCGTGTCTGAAATGACTGCATTATACACCATGTAATCAATAGAAATGGCGACTAAGAAAATCAATCCCTCTTGATGTGGTGTTACTCCCCCCCTAGAAATGGATTACTAAAAGATACTTACTTTTGATAACCCGCTCCGTGGTTGATAACTTCTGATTATTTGACGACATTTTGAAGTTTTCCTATTATTAAACTACACCATACACATCGGATGGCCGAGGAAACCACAGATTTCACAAGCTAAATTCTACTGTACCACAAGATGTCGTTCACTGAAACCTTCACTGCACTACACACTGCGCAGCTATTTGCGCACGGAAACCATTACCAATCAAGAAGTGCACGTAGTACTGTAAACACTCTAGCATATGCGCGCCTGAATCCATACAAAACAAAACAAAATAATGTAACAAGGCGTTGCAGAGGGGAATAGAGGGGAATATAAACAAACAAAATTTTGTCATAACATGTTTAGTTAACATTATAATCGATTCAGCGTGAAAGCGTTTCAAATGCGATTGAAATGCTGAAATGTCAAAGAGCCTCAATATTATGGCAAGTAATCAATTTACTTCTTTTTTTTTTTCAATAAAACAATGTTCACAAATCATTGTACTTCAATTTATACGAAGTTTGAACCGTTTTCGATAAGATCTTTGGACTGTAGTGCAAATTTCAATTTCAAAAGTTAAAATCCCGGTAAAAAAAAAAAAAAAACTTTTTTTTATAAATAAACAAAACCCGTACAGGCCTTTGTCAATGTGAAAAGAGAAGGTAGGTGTCTTCCTTCGACCCACGGGCATTCGTCAAGGGCAGCAAATTGTAAAATAAAATGCATCGCATTCACATTAATGTTTCAAAACAAACAAACAAAATACGCTGGTTAATCATTAGTTTGAAGACAGAGGTAGAGCGCTCACCTCTGATCCGAGGGCCACAGTTCGATCCCGACTCGTGTCATATTGGCTTTGTAGTGAACAAAGACCGAGTGCGTGGGTTTTCTTGCGATTCTCCCGTTTCCTCCCACTTTCTACATTCCACCAAATTCAGAGTTTCTTTCAGGAATTTTCTTTCCGGGGTGCAAAATCAAGTTGTGGGGGGGTGCTCACGAAGATTTTAAATAATGCATCTTGACTCCTAAGTGCTAAAATATAAAACAATACTAATGTTACTTAAGAACATATCATACTTCCTTAGTTAACCTCAAAATAACATGAACAATATTTATAGAATGTACTTTTATATGCGTATTTCAGTATACATTTGAGTAATTTAAGTGCTAACTTTAATTCTTTCGGGGGTGCGGTTGAAAACCTCTGGGGGACAAAGCCCCCCCGAAAGTATGCCTGGAAGAAACATTGCCACCAATCAGAGACGCCCACGCCATATAGGCAGGTCATGCAATGATTTGGGGTGGGTGGGTCTATATAGGTGGGGGTCAGGTTGCAGGAGGAGAAGAGAAGAGAAGAGAAGAGAAGAGAAGAGAAGAGAAGAGAAGAGAAGAGAAGAGAAGAGAAGAGGAAAGAAAATATATGGGTACCCTACCAAATGGGAAGTGTACTGACTTCACGTATAAGCAAAGGATGTCCTACCTTCCAACTTCCTTGACTCGCAGGGCACTCCTGAAGCATATACAAAATTGGTATTGGAGGATTCGAAATGCATTGGTCGAAGATTGTAGGATGATTGTAGTACTTACGAAACATTGCAGACTTGATAAATGAGAGTAACTGGTTCTGTAATTCTGCAGCATTTAATGCAATGTTACACAGTGATTTCAAAAATGAAGGAGCAAGGTATATTCAGGAGGAAAATGTTATCTGGGTAACATCTTTCTTTCACATCGCAGTCAATCTAGAATCCAGCAACAAAGCTACGATTCTGCTCAGAGTAGTCAAAGTGCAACGTATCGAAGAGCATGGGAAGAAAAGGTGGAAGATGGTTCTTAAAGGGATAAACTGAAAAAGAAAGCATTAAGTGTGTCATATTAAGAAAATTAGTTTAAACACAGAGATTTTTACACATTTGGAAACAGGGATTTATTTTTAGTGATCCAATTTCTCATGTTGCCCCCTAGAACTTGTCTGAAGTCAGGGAAACGTGAAAAATCTGTAAGAAAATAACATTAACACATAGATAATTACTCTTTTGAGCCCAATTTATGCTTTTACAATTCGCAAAACAACGCGAGCATCGCCAATTTGAATAATTCAATTAATTTAGGCATATAACGCGAAATTTCCCATTAAGTTAAAAAGTTTTTCGTCGGTCTAAACAACTCAAGCATATGAGCTCTTTTATGCATGTGTTTTTCGTCACGCAATTTACAATGGCAAAAATATTCACTTCATAAATCGACGTAAACAAATGGATCAAGTTGCAACTTTTGGAAACGTGTGATTTTTCTGCCGTCAGTTTCGTTGATATCAATTCTGCCAACAACTCTGTCTGCAGGTTGAAAGGTGGTTTTTGCTCATGTAAGGTTGAAATGATCTTCTTCCTCATTTTGTAGACAAAGATGAAGAAACTTTTTCTTCTATTTATCAGTAGCATCAGATTCTTGTGCAGTAAAATTCAAGCTTAATAAAATTTGGTTCAAGATTAAAGATCTCCGATTTCTTAGGAAAAATGTTTGCAATCTTAGGTTAATCTAAAATATAAGAAGAAAGATTAATTTTAGATAAGAGAAGGCAACAAATCCAGATGTTTTATTCCTGCATTTAAAAATCTGGAATCTCCAATTTTTTTCAATATATTCCAAACTATTCCAGTTTTTAAAATTAAGAAATATTCACATCTGAAACTCAAATATAAAAAAGGAAAATCCCTAGTTTAAATAATTATGGGTAGATAGGAAAAACATCTTAGATAATAATTAATACCTGCTTTAGGGATTCTTTTTGCATTACACATTTCAATCCATTATCTACTCTTAAAAGTTTTGTTTTTGTACCCTTCTGATAATGAATCCCAAATTATTTACTTTTTTCCTACTCTCATATATAAAGCTTCAAGTATCAAAATATTTGATCTTCTCGGCAAAATGAGAGACAAAAATATTTCTGTTCGACAGAAACCTTCACGAAACTGCACAAAATATCAACAAAGTGGAAGGCAGAAAAGTCTTACGTTTTGAAATATAATGTTGACCAACTTTATTGTCGATGACATTATGTAGGACACGTCGGCATGGCTTTCAGAATGTCACTGGCTGAAAGTTGGGTGATAATGCATAAAATGATTGAGTCGTTTAGGATCATTTACGGAATGACTCTTGTGGTCATTTTAAATCGCGCAACGGAAATAACATTTTCGTAAAAGTGGTCTTAGGCTTCCATTTGTTATATTTCTTGAAAAACAAAAGTTTAAATTAACCTAAAATTTTTGGTATATGCTTAAAAAATTTTACTGTTAACATTTGGCGAAATTTGCGTTATTTAACAATTTGAAAGACCATAAATTCTTCCCAAAAGACCGTTAATTCTGTTTTCTTTAATAACATTAATCTTTCCGATGTTATCTGGACTGCGATTTTTTTCTGTCTCTACCATCACTTTGAAGACATTATAAGATATTGCCTAGTAAATTTTTATTCACACTAGTGACTCTGAGATCTCAGAGAAACTAGTACAATAACTTAACCAAAAACTGATAAGTAGCGGTTATTATTATTCTTATATGTTTTTTTACTGAATCGAATCGATACGTTCGAAAGAATGTTTTATATGGAGGTTCTGTCTGTCGCGTCTTTCAACTCTTAAATCCCTGGACGGATTTCAATCCAATTGTATGTGTATGTGATCAACACAAAAAGTCACCCGGAAACTTTGAGAATGAATTATCTTGGACACTTTATATCCGTATTTTACTGAAGACTTGAAATAATTTATTCCAATCATCTCTTACACCACTGACTGGACAGATGTCATATTGTATCTACAGAAAATCTCATCGTAAAATTTTGAGTGTGTAAACATCTAGGGTAAAAAATTGCCTTTTCTTATTGAAGGCTCACATACATCTTCCTAATCCTCCCGTTAATTCACACACTGGATATACTATATTGTAAGATCTGTTTTAATTGACATGTTTCAATATTCTAATCCAGTAGCCTACATAGCAGAAAGATAGAACAAGGTAGTATATGTGTAAATTACTCATTTAAACAAGTATAAGTTTTCTTCAGTGAAATAGTTTTGTTTGCTCGTTAGATTTGTAATGGGTTTCTCAAACACAAGTATAACTTTGTGCTACTTGACAATAGCCAAGAGTTGATCTTTATTCACGATAGATGGCAGCAAAACCGTTGTAATTTTTTGGTAAGTGAACTTTGTAGTTGGGTTTAATTTTGAAGAGTTTGAAATTTATTGCATTCATTCGAATTGATTATTTACAACTAGCTGCTTGTTTGTTTCGACTGTTTTTCATTCATGGAATACAGGAACTATGAGCATTATTAGTCACGAGACTTCGAACACACATATCGAAGCAACTCTTGCACGGAAAATTCGTGATGCTTCCTTGCCTATTCTTCCAGCTATAAAGGAAATGAAAACAATGGAAGTTGCTAAGAATAGGCTTATTGTGAAACAGCTTATCGATATAACATTGTTTTTAGGCAGACACTGTTTAGCATGTCGAGGGCATCAAGAGAGATTGACAAGTAGACTACGGGGAAATTTCAAAGATCTTGTTGTGCTACTAGCGGAGCATTCTCACACGATGGCAACGTACCTAACCGCTTTAACTGTTACCAGGGAAATGAAAAGTCACCTGTCCTTTTTGTCATGGCGACGACAAAACCAGTTGATAGATACCATTTGTACTTACCTTAGAAATACATTTTGCCGAGAAATAAGAAATATAAAGATGTTCAGTGCGTCTGTCGATAGATCGTTTGACAAGTCAAGGAAGGAGCAAGTGTCTTTTATAGTAAGATACATTAATGAAGAAACGGGTGATATTAATGAACGACTCTTGGCTTTAAAAGAATCACCAACAATAACTGGTAAAGATTTGTTTAGATTATTCAATGAAGCATGTGAAAAAAATAGTCCAGATTGGGTCTCGGATCTTGTTTGGTAATCACATGATGGGGCATCGAATATGCATTCTCCGTACAAAAGTCTCCAAGCGCTGATTAAGGAACAAAATCCGAGGACAGCATAATATGGTGTTGGGCGCACAGACTAAACCTGATCGTAACTGCTTCCGTCGGATCCTCTGTGAATGCTATCAATCTTTTTGGTAATTTAGAGAAGTTATTTGCATTCATAACCAACAGCAAAAGACGCGTTCATTTGTTCGAGGAAATATAAAAGAAACATTACCCTAACCAAAGAATTAGAAGGTTAAAGCGAGTTAATACCACAAGATGGATTTCCCATTTATACGCTCTGGTAACTGTATTAATAACATTTGAGGCCTTGTTGGAAGCCATAGAGGAAATTCGACACATTGAAGGACCTCCTGATAAGCAAGCTGGCGCCCATGCAGGAGGGTCTATTGCGTATTTTACTTCGGTGAGATTTGTGTTAATTGAGACAACTTTTTGGGGGATTTTTAAAATCATTGACCCTTTCACAAAGATGCTATGAAGTCCGGAGTTAGATTTGTTATCTGCATGCAATGTCTATGCTTGAAACAAACCTGACAAGTATCAAGATTTCCGAAATAACTTTAATAGTATCGTTTCAGACGCGGAGAAGGGCACTGAAATTGAATTTCAGCCTCTGTGTCACACTCGCTTGAGAAAACATAAGATGTGTGGCGAAATAGCTAATGATGAACCAATTATGGACCCCAAAGATTCATTCAAGGTGGAAATTTTCTACGCCAGCATTGATTTGGCCATTACATAAATGAAGGAGCGCTTTGTAGGAGAAGATAATGCTACTACTTTAATGCTTCTGAGAGATTTCTTTGCCCTCACTGAAACGTCTTTCCGAGGTCCGCAAGAAAGGTTTGCCTGAAGATGCATTCACTTCGTTTAGCTCAATTTTTGGGAAATACGTGAACGTTGACGAAGCCAAAAAGGAATACATTACCTTTTCTTCTTGTTTAGAAGAGCTTGGGAAAACGGTTCACCTACCTAGGCATCTTCACAGCGAAAATAAATGGATTGCAAATTCGGACATAGATAGCGAGAAAGACCCGAATTCTTCTTCTGATAGTATGTCGGATGATAACGAGGATCTGGGAATATCTAAACCTTCTAATGTTTGCAGTCTTCCAGAAATTTTCAAAATATTTGGCAAGTCTAAACTGAAAACTGTTTTCCAAAATCTTTATTCTCTTCTGAAGATTGTTGTCACGTTGCCCGTAACGAGTGTTACCACTGAGAGGTCATTTTCTAAATTAAAGCGAGTCAAAACTGATTTGAGATCTACAATGGGTGGTGACCAACTAGAGGGCTTGATTGCAATTGCTAGCGAATGAGACATCTCCACTGATTACGAATAAGTGATAGATATATTTACTTCAGCGCTTACGGAAAATCGTATGCTTTAGTGCCACTGATATGTGAAATTTGTCTTGTGAATTGTATAATTATTTCTGTATGCAAAATGGCCGAAAGCTTACAAGCTACAAAAGAAGATGTGGTTTAGAAAATAAACGTCATTGACGATGTACTGTTCTCTGACTGGTGAATATTAACGGGGTAGCGCCAGTGTTCATCTATCGGCGCCAATTTTGAAATCAGTTTGATTGAGGCACGTGAAATATGTATTAGAATGTACACCAACACTAAAAGTTCGATACATTTTTTTGAACTTATTGCTTCAGTTAGCTATATTATCTAAAGTGAAGCATTTATTTGTGAGTTAAAAGTAGATAACATAGCTCTTTTACTAACCAATGATCGGAACATAATGCAATGAGGAAGTGTCGTTTTTATCAATTTCAGTGATACAATTAAAGTTTTAAAGCATTACCTTATCTATGTCTGTTGTGTAAAAAATATTATTAAATACGACTGATTTCTACTTATTTTGTATTTTTGTAAAGATAATTTTGTTAAGAAAGATATTTTTGACATATTGAGATTTCGGTTCAAACAGTTCCTTAAATATTTGTTTTTCTCTCGCGAAAGGCACATTAGGGCGTTGCGGTCGGTTGATCACGGTAAAGAGGAAGAAGTAAGATAGATACAAAAGAAGAATAGCAGCGAGAAGACAGCGAAGTCTACGGCGGTCAAGACGACCATCATCACTGAGCATCTCGCATATCCGTATGCGCTAGATAAGATCCTGTTTTCAAAGCTTACGAGGAGAACATGCTTAACACGATATGAAAATGGCTTCATTGACCTCATTATCAAGTTTACCGACTCAGAGTGAAGCCAAACAGTAGAACTTGAGTAAGTCTGCCAAGTTCGAATTGCAAAAAATATAGGAGTGGCGGAGCCTCATACAAGAAATTAAAAATGCTGCGTACACAGCTGTAGCTTGAGGTATAATTACGAAAACAAAGGAGGCTAAGGCACTAAAAATATTGAAAAGCAACAGCTCAGAATTGAGAACGCCAAGCGTATAAAAACTATGAAAATCCTTTACCCCTCATTAGACCGCTTAGCAGTTCAGAAGATGACATTGAGAGTTTATTAGAGAAAACTGCAACATTAGGGCCAACTTAGTATCCAGTAGAACACTTAAACACAACGAAAATCAAAGCCACGTAGAAAATGTTTCCAATTGGATATCAAAAAGAGTACTGTTCTTACAAGATTGATTCAATTCCTGGAACAATCACACAGCCAAAGATTGGACAGAAAAAAACGCATTCTAATTTCTTTTTTTTTACCTGCAATATCTTACAGAAAATTGCTGGTGCTATTGCCATATATATTATCAGGTTTATGAAGTGTTATGATCTTTGAGTTTCTGGTAATACTGTTCTTGTGTATTACCACAACAATTAAATTTGATACATGTTGCACTGTCAGTCTCGTACGGGTGTGGGGAGGAGGAATATTAGACTCAGTCAATATATATATATATATTGCAAAATGGAACTTTTTCTCTCAAAAGCAGTACAGGAACGACGTTTCTGCGCGTTCCGGTACCAGTACAGAAACAGGCTGTATCTAATGCTTTGGCCCAAGAAGTCGAAGGCTGCACGCATTACATGGTCAAATTACTATGAGTGAAAGGTGCAACCCTATTTCAGATAATAAGCTTTTCCAAGTAAATTTTATTACATAGAGGAGAAGATGTAAGTGTGGGCTATGGTCTAAATAAGGACGAGTAGGGCTTTAGACTTGTATACATTTGTAACAGTGACGGATCCACCTATGGGACGCGCCCTTCCCCTCAAGGGAAAATAATTTATTTATATAGCTTTATTTTAACAATTTATCTCTGAAAATGCTTCAATTTGCTTCCCGACAAATCTAATTCATCTATAAATATGAATTTTCAGGGACACTAGTATCACATTCCAGCAATAGGAAGGGATATATGATAAATTTATACCTGAAAAAATCAATTAGCGGTAATTCAGTATTGAAAATGTATCCGGTTTATTTAACTTCCCAAGCAGCACACTCACGTGAAAAAGACGTCATGCTCTGGTCGAAAAAATCAAATCATATCAGGGTAATGAAACTACGTCTCTATTACGTGAATTTCGGTTTTTCAATTGTAAATCTGTCATGTTTTATTTCCTACATTTTTTTACGACATACTATGATTATATATTGTTTTCGATAGCGAGTGTGTAGTACTGGCCAATCTAGTTGGAGTGAAACCGTGAACTTGTCGGATTCAACTGCTTTGTGTGCATGCCATTGCTTTCTAAAATGCGGTTATAGATGCAAAAGCACAGGGATCAAACTATTGTTTTGGGGCCGATTGATTCATTTATATGTTTATTTGAAACAAATACCTATAGGAACAAGCTGTCTCTGGAGGGATTTTACACGTGTCGTTTGGTTTGTGACATTTACCCGTCATTCGTCTTTTGCATCTACTTTCGACCAAAACATGACGCCATTCACGTGAGTGTGCTGCTTGGCTTGTGAACCTCCCCCTCAACAAAATTCTGAATCCGTCACTGGTAAGTTTTGTTACTCAGGAACAGCACTCGTGTTAAGTGTAAAACAAAGAATAAATAGGTTCTAATATTGCATATTGACTTCTGTTGTGTCACGAAGTAACCCCTACGAATTGTCTAAATACGGGCTACCTTGGCTATTTACATCTTCATTTTAAGAGTTTCCTTCTCTTAGAGTACAGTACCTGAAATTTCAAACATTGTACGTCCTATTAATATTTTAGCTGTTCTTGTCATAAAGACAAAAGTGAGCAATCAAGGTAGATAACGATGAAGTGCTAATGTTATAGCGGATAATCCATACAAAGAAACAATTATCGCTGCCTTGGAAAAGCCGGAATCTAGTAAACGCAAGAAGTCGTCATCTTTTAGTTAAGTTGAGCAAAATACCTGAATAATATAATAATAATATACCCAGGGACGTCGATTTGCAAAAAGTATTGGGGGAGACGGAATGGGAAGCAAAGTGTTAAATTCTGTACCAGCCCCGGACACGTGTAAGTATTGTTTACATTGGTATCTAAAGAAATTAACGCACATTGATTGGTGGAGCTGCTAGACGACCAGCTACATTGAATGAAGAACCAAATTCGGTCAAACTTGGAATATTCATATATCGTATTTTACTACGTATTAAACGTATCATTATACTTTAGAAACAATATACAAGCATGAGATTACAATACTTGGAACTATATGGAATCAATTTAAAGTACTTCAAATTTAAAGCATTAAAAAAATATATTTCACTTCGAAAAGTGTTGGGTTAATGCAAAACTTCTACCCACTTTGTCATGTCAGACTTCCCAGATGGTGTTGCCAGTACGTGAATCAGTATACATATAATCGAGGGGTGATCAGAGCAGCCATATTCATAGTCAGTGGGTGTGGACAAGCAGACAGAAACAGCCTATCGTGTCGGTGAAATAGAGATCGATAAAGAGCACATGAGACACTGTTTACTTTTTGAGTTCGATAAAAGCAGTAATGCGTCCGGAGCCTGCCGTAACATTCGGCAACTGTGTAATGAAGATAACATATCAATGGTTTAAAAAATACAGGAACGGAGACACAATTTGTGAAGATCAACATAGTCTGGATGTCCATGAGTGTTTCCGAAGGAGATCTCGATCAATGCACAAACCTTCAACGTATACGCTGGGCCACAGTTAAAAGACGGTTCGAATTGCTGATTTAACCACAAAGTTTGATCGTTGAGTTCCACATCAGCTTAATGCAATTCAACAGGAGGGACGCTTACATTGGTTTGCTTTGTGTTTCCTTGCTTTGCCGGTAAAAAAATAACCGGTTTTTAAGACAGGTCACTGACGGTGAGACGGGCGAAGAAAAGTGGGTTCTATACTCAACACAAAGCGTCAAAGGACTGTGCGTCGCATTTCGAACTGCCTCCATCAATCAAAAAATGAACATCCACCACAAAAACGCCAGTTCACATGCTGCTGTCATCACGCGTCAAAAATTGATTGACTAGTTGCTAGGTTTTACCCCATCTGCCCTATTCTTCTACTTGGCTCATAGACTACTATCTGTTTTGCGCTTTGCAGAATTCCTTCACTCTAAAAATCTTTGATGGTGTGGAGGACGCGAAAACTGCCGTTCTTCGACTTCAAACCTCAGGACTTTTGTCGGTGTGCGGTTCATTTTCTGCCAGAAAGATGGGAAGGGGTCCTCGATTGCGATGGCATTATGCAGATTCCTAGATAGGTTCCATTTTGTGTTGTTTGCACTTCTATATGCACAACAAAAGCGGGTCGAACTTTTGCAGATACCATATACAGTAGTTTCCACTGCTATTCATCGGGCACCAAAATTAACTTTTAGTTAATGTGAAATAATATAAAGGTATGTGAAGTTTTTTTTTTTTCGGTAGTCCGTTACGAACCTAAACTGAATAAAATTACTTCTTTCCTGAAAACCTAAGCGCGTTCAAATAAGTTATCCGAAAAAACAAACAAAAAAAAAACGTATTTATATTATGTACATGTTTTGCTAATGCATTGGCCAAGTGGCGGATTACGTGTGTAGTTTTATTACTTACTCTTTCGTTTTACAAATTACAATTCTGTTATTGCATGAAAATCATTTTTTCTTAAGTGTTTTCGTTTCGAAACTTGTACTTTAATTTTGGAACGTGCAGTGACATGAAGGCTTTAAAAAAATTCACGGTATATTTTTAATATCGCCGAGGTATATTAAAAGTATTAGTATAGCCAATGGCATTTAAAATTAGCTTTGCGATTGTATATGAAGGCATTACATATTAACCCAGGTAATTTGTTATTGCTTAACAATATTTCAGCAATGTGGATTCACTTGAAACGGTTTGAATCAATCAGATGGGGTCAAAAGTTGTTGGATATTTGTAGAGATGACACATTCGATGAGAAATTAACAAGCAAGGTTTCAAAACGAACCCTTCAGGCTAAAGATATTTTAGCTAATCAGCAGCAAGTTGTAATAACTCAAACATTAATGAAAGCGAGTTAGAACTTCAGTCTTTTCCCAGTTATGAACACCTTATTATGAAGAAATTAGATAACGACCCAAATGATGAACTTTCATCTGAAATAGTTTCAATTATAACGGTCGAGCAGTCATAAAGGACTTATGACTTCGAACTTATCAAAGAACAGGAGATAAAGTAATTGATTCGAGATTGTTCACACCAAGTGGACACATATACCTAGGTATTTCATGTCCTAATAAATCTAACTTAATAGAAGAAGAATCAAAAGCTGATACTGGTCTACAGGATAACACTGAATATAATCAAGCTGATGTTAGTGTAAAGATAGAGGATTTATGTCATCATCCAGTTTCAATAAAAGGTATAAATGGTTGCATTTTATCTAATCAATTGGATGCGACATATTTTGTCCACGAAGTCGAAATTGAAACAACAAAAATGCGACAAGACCAGGAAAGTCATGATGTTAAGTTAGGTGAATCAGTAAAAGAATCAGTTATTGTTGATCAAACGGTTGAAGACCAGCGGTACATTCCTAAAGACCAGCGAACACCTAAAAAGAAAAGAAAGAAAATCCAAAAGGTTCTTAAGAAGGAGAAAACTGAAGCAATTTTTACGAAAATTGGAATGGTTAAAGGTGTTAGAAAATCCTGAGTTCTACAAAATTCAACATATTGCTGATGAAAATGAAGATTTAGCGATGGCATATGTGTTACCGTACTTGAAGTTCAAAGACACATACAGAGGGGAGATTGGAGTGAAGATTTAAGGTTATCCGCGCGGACAAATAGAAGGCTTCTTGTGGAAGATGCTAAGTTCTTTTATATTCTGTGTCTTTGTAATTAGTTACAGTCTAGGAATGAAGATTCTGGCAAGATGGCGGCTTAATATAGAAAAAAGCTGCTGAAATTATTTGTGTTAAATTAAGAAAATTTCAAAAGTTTTCGGACACCATTTCAAGGAAATTATTGTAGAAAAGTTACGTAGTTGTACACTGCCTCATATAATAGTTTTTCAACAAAATATTCAAAATTAATGGTGATAAATACATCAAAAAGTAACAGTGACTGAGAGTATATAGAGTGACCGACGTTTATGGTGGACAGTAACCATAGCAACTAATAAATGACTAACCTTAAAACATCGATTATTATGAACGATAGACTGTAAAACTATAAAATAATAAATATTATTATAAAACAATAATTATTTAAACAAATGCACACTGGATGCGCATATTTAGCCATTTCCGCGCTAGATTACATAATACGAATACGAATACTAGGAATGAAGTTTCACATGAGAGTTGGCAAGTGGCGGCTTGTATTTGCAGCTAACAAGTCCGTGCCGTCTGTATTTGCAATATTAGTTAGGGAAGGGGTCTTTAAATGATGAACTCCTCTCCAGATCTCCACCCCGAGGCTGTTTTCCCGGACTTTCACAGTTTGATAAGATGTCAAGGAAAGAAAAATGATTATATTAAAAAAACAGAGCTTAGTAAAGCTGCTAAGAACCGCACAAATATTTGAAAGGAGATTACGCTTTATATGTTTCACGTATACAGGCTGAGGTAGATTTCGACGTGTTTTTTATTGAATTTATTGGGGTAAGTGCAGAATAAAAACACTTTAAGTAAATATACTTTTATCATTTTATTTTCATTATAAAATTATAAATACGGTAACTAATTACCCTAATAGGTTGACTAATTACCGTACAAACTTTTTGTTATTAGAACTGAATGCAGTGATATTCCAATTGAAATTAACAGACCCAATGAAACCCGCCACCTGAGAGAAACTAGTTATTGATTTATATATTAATCATCAAGAGCTTTTCAACGTTACTCCACAAGACATGGTTTTAAAAATTTCGAATTTCCACCCCCACCCTCACTCGTATCTCCACAACCCCTGAATCGTTGGTGTCACCGTTAACTTCTTATTGAGTACCGGTACTATAATTTATGCAAAGTTTCCCTATAAACTCCATAGGGGCTGATATATATATATATATATTCCAAAATTTCAACCCCTCCCACGACTACCCCCTTGGGCCGATTTTGCTCATTAACGAACTTAGCCGAGCTATTGAGCCTAGAAACAACATAATAAAGCGTATATATATATATATATATATATATATATATATATATATATATTTATGACATGGTACCGATCTCAATAAGTAGATTTTTTTTTCGAAATCTACCTAAAATCGGTAACCAATAACCATACTGTCTTACCCGACTAACTATACGGACAGCAGAGACCTTTATATTGCGATATTAACACCAATCCGGACTCCAGGAAAAAATTATTGAGGATTCTTTAGTTAAGGGATTCTTGCTATCAATTTGATATTATATATGTTTGGTAATAGTTGGAATAAAGGTGCACAAAAGATGTCGATGGAACTGCTTTTTCAAGGTTCATCAAAACTGAAGAGTTAGAGACTGAATTCCTTTGATGAGTTACTGGGCTTGGCAAGATAATACTTTAGCTGCTAAGTGTTCGTTAATTTTGATTTCTTTATATGTGTTTAATTTTCAATGTAGCTTTGCCGAAAGTGATTCCATTTAAAGTTAAGGAATTGTTCAAAAAAATCCTGGCTAGAAACAGAAAGAAGTAACGAGGTTCTTGTTATATGTAGATGCGTCAGCAGTTAGGGGATCCCTGCTGTTAATATGAGTTTTGCTTCAATAAATTTTTCGAGTCTAGATTTGGCTGGTTTTTGACGAAAGTTAACTAAATTGGGTTTGACAAACCAAGATCTAGGGGTCATTCTACGAAACTGTGTAAGTCCCTGCTATCTGTAGATGCTTGACTTTGCTCCTCCGACTTGTTCGATGATGTAGTAGTTGTGGATGTGTATTTGGGCTCTTTACCAGTCTGAGAATCAGTGTTGTCATCTTTGTATAACAGTGATGTGTGTTTCCCTTGTTAATGCTGTTTAAGTTTGACGTTACGTGAAATTTTCTAACGTTAGGTATTTGATTTTATGAACCACTGCTATATTTTGAAAAAAGTGTAATAAGATTTGATGGGAGCTTTGAAAAATAGTTAACGCTACGCGTGTGGTTTTGCTGCTTAGTTTTCGTTTACAAGTTAAAGTTTTCTTGTTGTATGAAATAATTTTCTGTTGCTGAATGAATGAAATCGTTTTTACTTAACAACGTTTTCGTTTCGAAACTTGTTCTTTTTATCTAACATTATGCATTTGCTTTTGTAAATCAGTGTGGCATTTTGAAAATGTGTAATGAGATCAAGTGTGATCTATGAAAAATGATTTAACGCTACGTGTGTAGTTTTGTTAGTTACTCTTTAATTTTGGAACGTGCAGTGACTTGAAGGCTTTAAAAAATATTTTCAGTTAAAATGAATTTGACAGTCGTAGTGTTGGTTTTGAAAAGAAAACGATTCATTTTTCTCATACACCATTGCTTCGAAATTTTATAAAAGCAGATTACAATTTAAAATCAATGTTTCATTTTGATACTTCAGTTAAAATAAATACTTTGATACTTTGTTTAAAATAAATTAAAAACTATAATATGAACTTCGAAGACTGAAGCAGAAGGCTTGATAAATGTTGACGAAACTTAATGTAAAAGTAATCGTCAAAACTATTAGCTATCATTCCCTACCAATTTTGCAACTTAAGAAAATTTTAAGTTATCATTCGTGTACTTTGATGTTTTCGCTTTGAAAACTCATACTTTGAATTAGTAAAGTTTATTTACATTTAAGTTTGTATGAATGTTGTAGACGAAACGGGGAAATTGTTGAAATGGAAAAAGCAGAAAATTGTCTCGAAGTAGCCGGGAACACGTAGATATGTTTGTCGCGAATTTCGTAGAGGTCAAATATTAATATAAGAAGCGCCAGCGATAATTGCGTGGGTTGTCGATGACAAAGTTGAGTTTACTGAAATTCGTGGAGATGAGGTTGACGCCAACCCCTTGATCATTCTTGGATAAAGTTGAATTAAAATTTCTCATTGCCGTAGCTAAAATGTAAAGGAAATAGTTCCGAGCATAATACCACAGAGTTGATTATAAAATTATAAAAAATTCTCATTAATTTTCCTCGTAAAACGTAAAATATTTAGTAAAGTGTAATGTACATGTCATCATGCGGCTATTTTGAATATGATTGCTCCTCCTCTTTATCAACCTTCCTCTCTCCCAAACCTTGTATAATATAAATTGATTGTGAGAAAAATCCACGTGTCTTCGTATACAGTTAAGGATGATGAGTTAGCAAGTTAAAAATAAAAATAATATGTCGTATATGTGGATATCCGAACTAGAGACCTGCACGGGCCGGGCTAGGCCCGAGCCCGACCCGATCCGCGGGCAGGGTTTGGGCGGGCCAGCTCCGCTATTTCTTTGGGCCCGGCCGGGCTTGGGCTGGCCGACACTGCTTTCTCTTCAGGTCGGGCCGATTAATTGCACTTCTTTGAAGCAATTCAATAATTATTGACTTTCGGTAAACGATAACTGGAATAAAGTCAAACGTTCAAGTCTCTGTGCACGCCACGTGGAGTCACACGAGTGACTGCATGCCCTTCCCTCAATAAATAACAAAAGACAGTATACGTATTGAAGCTTCCTCTGATGGTCCGTGTCAGTACAGTATATGGTCAATCCAACCACTGGATCCCAGGGGGTGAACAGTCAGAGTTGTCGTCTTGATATAAAAATAAGAGGAAACCGCGCTGTTTGTTCTTCTCTCCATTTCAGTGACTCGCAGCAAGAAATGGTAGATGAAGTCAGGGTTGCAGTCTAATACGGTGTTAAATACCGTGCAAATGTAGGTCTTGCAGGTGAGATCAAATTTCTGATAATTTGTTTTGTAAATAAAAGTTATACTTTGACTAGCTACTTCTTTGCTGGATTTAAGAAACCTGCGACTACAAACAAGTAATCCTACTGCTCAAAGCGAAAGGATTATTTTGATCCTAAGCTTTAGAAAAAAATTGAAACGGCAATCCTGTAGAATGAAATTAAAATGACTAGCAAATTTAAGCGCATCACATTGTTCAAACACTCACAAAGGGTTGTTTGCACTATATTATTATTATTATTACTATACCAGATACAAATATATTGGGGCTCGAGTCAAAACATTTTAAAATTTGACTGGCCGGGTCGGGCTTGGGCCAAGTACTTTTAAACTTATCGGGCCGGGCCGGTCTCGGGCCAAGAATTTTTAAAACTTATCAGGCTGGGCTCGGGCCAAAAAGTACTAAAGCTTTCCGGGCCTAGGTACATTCGGACTGCATTGGGTTTGGGCCGAAAAGTTCGACCCGTGCAGGTCTCTAATCCGAACGTGTGCATAGTTAAACTCTAATAGTAATATACCACTCATTTTCACTTGATTAGTTAGGGCTAGGTTCCTGGTTGTACACGAAAAATAAGGAAAACCGATAAATACATTTTAACTCGGCATTTTTTATCACATGCTGAAACCTCAGCTAATTGTACCTGTGGTATATCTCAGAGTTAATAATACTTGAAAATCTCTGAACTACATATTTATTCTACTTCAATAAAAATAAACATACAAAATGATATACAGTGCTTTCCTGATTTCAGGAAATTTAATATAAAATATAACAATCGATAGTTAACCTATTCGAACACTTCATTTAAGATTTCTCTTTCAATTATTATATCATTAGTACAAAGGCATGATTTCAGCGAATGTTAAATGCTTTACGAAAAATAATATACCAAAAAATTGTTATGATCGTGGAAGATTGTAAATGGGTCTTCGAACTGGTACGAGTAAAACCCGAAGTAGTCCAGTCAGAAAGAATTTGTGCTCACTGTTTTAACTTTTGGAATGTATTCGGAGGTGCTTGGAGATGAATATAGGCCTACCAAAAGTCCCGGAGTCTGCAAGAGGAGCTAACTCCACGGCATAGCAAAATGTGTCCCTTCTCTTGGATTTTCCTTATATCTCGATAATGGTGTGTCCTAGCGAAAACGTCATTATATACAAAATTAAAGCTGACAAAATTTGGCACTAAATTGTTCATATTAAATTTTTCCTTATCTATAACCGATTTCAAGTTATAAATCGTTGATAATTGTCATTTTAGTTAAAAATATGTTTGTCCAAAATTTTTTAGGACATATAATGTCTCTCGTACCTTCTAAACCGTTATATTGAGCTCAAAAGTGCACAGAAATGAAGTTGAAGTTGCAGAGGATAAAATTATCTTCAATTTGATATATAAACAAGTAAATTCCGCCCGTGATATCAAAACTTATAACTACTTACCAAATTCCGATTAACAAGTAAACTGTCTCCGGTGGGACACAAAAATCAGCATGAAACTTCTACAGTGCATTGATGATGTCCGAACGAACACTCCTGTAGTGCTACGTTTCGATGTTTCGCGGAACACGAGTTACAGTACTTCGAAGGTTTTGAAATTTTGTTCCGAACGCCTGAAATGTAGGCAACACCTCATACAAATGTGTTGAAACTATGCATTCACTTTTATATAAAAGGTAACGCAGAAGATAATTTAAATGTTAGAATAAAGTTATTGGTGAAGTTGACGTGTTAATTAATTGTCCTGATCCCTACCAAATGCGTATATTAAATGACTCTGGGTTATCCAAAGGAAACTTCCCACCTCGTTAATTTCGTAACCAATTGATTTCCAGGAGCAATCCAGACACACACTCCTTTTAATTTAAGCAAGAATATGAGAGCGTGGTCAAGCATAGCATGCTGTCCCAATTTGCTGTGGACTAGTGGCTGAAGTGAAACTTTCTTAAATGACAACATGAGTCAAATAACACATCATATCAATGGTATTTAGGTTCTATTTACAAAAGCATGTGATCATTTACTAATTTCCTTGTAAATTTTCTGGAAATTGCGTTTGTAACTTTCAAATATTATAAAGTGAAACTTGATAGGTAAGGTAAAATTTTACACTATTTAACGTTATGACCGCACCACCTGCCATCATTAGTATAATAGAATTTCTGGTAATATCACTATGATAATTTCAAACGTGCTATCTTATGTTTTGTGATCTAATAACACCAAATTCTTGTGATGACTACGTTAATGCCGCGAATTTCAGTTCAGCATTGCGCATTGGGAAGGGGAAGCACGTGGGTTCGAACCCCACTACCAAATATGCTGACTAAAATGTTCAGAGTTTCTATCAGTTCCACGAGTGAAATGTTGAGTTGGTACCATAAGTAAAGCGCTGCCGCTAACTTTCACTCATGCACTATGTTTGGCAGTGTTTCTGTGCACTTTTGAGCTCAATATAACGGTTTAGAAGGTACGAGAGACATTATATGTCCTAAAAAATGGTGGGCAAACATATTTTAAACTAAAATGACAATTTTCAACGGTTTATAACTTGAAATCGGTTATAGATAAGGAAAAATTTAATATGAACAATTTAGTGCCAAATTTTGTCAGCTTTAATTTTGTATATAATGACGTTTTCGCTAGGACCCACCATTATCGAGATATAAGCAAAAATCCATGATAAGGGACGCATTTTGCTATGCCGTGGAGTTAGCTCCCCTTGTAAACCCCGGTACTTTGGTCTATTTATCTCCAAACACCTGCGAACACAGCCTAAGTGTAAAAGAAAGTGAGCACAAGCGTCTGTCTACACCCCATTTTTAATCATTCGTTCACTGGACTAAAGTTTATATTTCACTTTCGAGGGCGCGTGGCTCCGAAGCAACATAAATATCTAACCTGAGCCAAAGATGTCTAAAGGTGTTTTAAATCAATACGGACGTTCAAACTTAAATCTGGAAGATTATTGTGTTATCTTGCGATGGCAAATCAAAAGTAATGGTGACCTATTTCGTCAGTGCATAGAGTCGCCGGTTCGGTCCTGTCTTATGAGTATTTTCATGAACAAACAAACACAGTTCCGTGGGTTTCTCTCGTTTGTTTCCTACTTCCTTCATTCCAGTAATTCATCCCTCATTATGCGTTCGGCCTGAGCCAAAGTTGCCTATAGGCCTTAAATAAAAATTTAAGATACAAAAACTAGTTACTTTAAAAGAACCATCAGGCACTTCCGAATTCACCCGATTAACAAGGAACGGAAATCGACGAAGTAGAATCTGACATTAGTTTCTCTTTGTTTCGTTTCCGATGAGTGTTATCTCTTAATAAGGACAATGCTAGCTAGGTAGTTAAAAGAGCACACCGTTTCGAAGTTATAAAATTAACAAGACCCAGAATCGACGAAACAGAATCCAAAACTGAATTTAGTTTGTCTCTAGCTCGATTCTAAGGAGGGCGGTGTCTTAATATGGCATCTGCAAGGGATTTGAAGAACCTATCACTTTCAATTACCCGAGTGAATTGATGCCGCAACAAGCTGCTGAGCTTTTACGAACCGGACCTACAGTTTTTGGTAAAGTTGGGCTCCGAACCACTCTGTTCGATAGGCCCAGGTGGGAATTGAATGCGTGACCACGCACACAGTACAATTACCGGAATAACAACAGGAAACAGTCCAGAGTCGTTGGAACAATCTTGGTTCCTGCAGTGTGTCAGTGTTGTCAAACTTTTTAAAAAATAAATTGTTCAAATTGTTTCCATTCTTGCTTACCTATCTGCACCAAAATTGGCATAAACATTATTCGACAGAACAGAAAAATATTGCTGTTGTCACCGTTCACAAGGTCTCCAGTTGTCAGTGTTGCAATAATAATAATAATAATAATGAATGTCCTAACAGAGAAACTCATATGTTTAATAATTTCTGGGAAAAAATAATTTTGCCAAAAAAGATAATATTACTGATAAATGGAGGAAAATTTACCATTTTTAATCGAAAATCCTAATTTTTGGCTTATTTCTGCCAAAATCTATTAAGGAGAGGAATTTGTGTATCAGAACATTTATTATGGAGAATTTTATTTCCCACAATCAAGAAAAAAGAATTATTGCTACCTTACCATGTTTTGTAGGTTATCGATTATTATCGATTCCGTGATTGATGTTATTTTGGGTCTTCGCCTCGTCCCCCAGCAGTTGTACCAATTTATATAGTTCCTTGATTAGTGCCGTTTCTTCCGCTTTAATTAATTCGACTGAAAAATTATTGTCTATTCCTGGTGATTTGAAATTTTTCAGTTTCTTTACCGACATTTCGATCTCGATCTCGCTAGGTTCGGGTATCCACGGTTCTGCGGTATAAATTTCAAATTTCTCTGATTGTTCTCCGGAGTGTGCATTAAGAAGTGTGTCGAAATAACTTTTCCACAGATCGACATTTTTAGTCGGATCCGCCTGAAGCTCTCCACGTTCGTTTCTAATCATTACAAAAAATATTAAACATATTTATAAATAAATACATTTATAAAAATACAGGATCGTGTTAATATACTGTAAAATCTCATTGAAGACAATACTAAACAATTTACTTCCTTACACAAATGACCTGTGTATAGTAACATGTTGAAAATGCAGCGATACTCCAGTCACTGCAGCGACCGAAAATCGAATCCGGGTCCCCAGTTGCTTGCCCGGTGATCGATGTCCTATTATTAAATTATCTTCCGAACGACTCTGAACTTTTTTTATATTCCTCTGACCTCAGCTGAACCATTCAATCATTGCTGATATACAATACTAAGTATCTCCCCTCTATGTGAAGATTTCAATTGAGGAATACTTCTGGAATTCCAGGTCAAAGGAATATCTAATATGTAAGAAAAATCTTTTGTTGCGGCTACAGTTAAATGGTAGACAACCGCTGGCATGTAATGTAAAACTGGAGGACCCGGCTTCGATTCCCTGTCGCTACATTGACCTACTTATATTTCTGGATTTTATTAACCAATAGTTTGTTTTAGAAAATCTGTGTTGGAACAGAATGTTAGTGATCAGTTTATAGTATGCTTAACACGCCAGACACAAGCATGATTTTTTTTTCCTCAGTCACAAGTCAAATGCTTGGAATGGTTCCTTTCAATTAGGTCCTGGTCGATTCCTCGTCACATCCTTTACCCTACCCTATCCCGGACTAAGTCAAAGATGCCTAAAGACCCTAAATAACAATTCACATTCAACAAATGGCCAGTAGCAAATGTCAATTTTTTCCTTACGAACTTTACTTTGTGACAACTTGTAGAATTATGCAATTACTGGAACTGAACAAGCGTGAAGATTAATTTTGTAACATCGCATAATAACCGATAAAAATGATATGAACTCTTAGTAATTTAATTTTTTGCTAGTATGGTCAGTGGGTGACAAATTACTCGAGAATCAGGGAGCAATTTCCCCTTTTCCCTTTACACTTTTCAATCCGCAATTTTTGTATCCTTGTTTCACTAGTCGAATGGTCGGAAAAAGTGGGGCCCCCCCCCCCCCCCCTAATCGCCGCCCATGGTCATTACAATGTCTGTGACACAACACTTTCAAGTTCTCCTGGACAATAAGATGTTGGCATTACTGCTCAACTTGATCGCTGAAATAGGGCTAATTTTACACGCACATCTTGAGGTATGGGTCTGACGGTTTGCTGTTACAATCCTCGTACGTAACTGTTATTTCTTCTTTTTAGAGAAAGACACACAACAAACCATTTCCCATCTTTTGCAGGAGTAGGAGTCTCTAATTATATTTCAAATGCAATGTCGATGAAGAAATTGTACATCGGTATTTTTTTTTTTTTTTTGTCGGGTGAAACATCATTTAGTATTATGGACACATCATAGTCCTCCCATTCATCCTCCACAGAGCTGTAGAAGTAGCCACTATTAATCTCACAACAGCATTTCACATTACAATACATCCAAAGTAATCCCGAGAAAATATAGTAATGCCCGAATAACTCCAAATTAGCCAAGAAATTTAACTTGAGTAAAGTTATGATAAAATGGTCAAACAACTGTTTACAAGATCCAGCTCTCGCATGTTCTACCAAAACAAAATTATCTATCAGTCTTCCTACTTTGGCGTGACAGGGTTACATGGTACTTCTGGTATTGACAGAGAAAAAATGTACTTTAGAAGTATATTTTTTGTTTTGTTATTTGTAACCGTGTGAATAAACAACAAACACCAATAGTAAGTGAACTTCCTTCCCTACATTGGCACAAAAACTAAGACTTGTATCATGCACGGAAGAAACAGTAGAACGTTTCAAATCTTAATGTGTTAATTTTGCCTAAAGTAGCCCAACGTGATCCACGTTGATGGTATAAGATGGTAGAGAATCGATTATCCGGAATAGTTGGGGACGAATAGTATCCGGAAAACCGATGTTCCGGGTAATCAATTATTACTTAAAATACAGCGCTAAATATGGAAATAAAATCTACTTACCCACTCAATCTAGCAATCTCTAACATAAAAACAGAACTATTAAAGGACTCAAACATAGATTTGCTGCATTCATAAATGAAAAAAAGAACGAAGATATTGCATATAGTACTTATTAAAGAAAATTTAGATTGAGCCATCTTAATATACAGCATAAAAGTACTCTTGAAATTTAAAATAGGCTATTTATTAATTTTTAATTTAAGACTTCGAATTTTCCCGATAGCCTATCATCAGGATAATCGATGTATTTTCAGAAAATTCTATGTGCAGAAAAAGTGCAAGTACAAATGCAAAATAAGCATACTGTATTTTACAGTGTAGATTGCACTTTCAGACAAGTGTAAAATGAGTGTATCATATTTAACATTATAGGTTGAGCTTTCTGGAAGGAATACAGGAAGTGCAAAATTATTGTATATCGTATTTTTTTAAAATGAAAAATAGCCGTATATTTTACAATATAGAGTGTACTGGTACTTTCATAAATGAGTACAAGAATTGCAAAATAATTTAGCCCGTCTTCTCAGAAAGGTTTACAAAAGGTGCAAAAATAAGTACTAGATTTTTTTGGCTAGTCGCCGTAGTGGTCTTGGTCTTGGTCTTGCACATCCAGTCTTGGTTTGGCCTTCCATCGGTATCCCTGGTCTTGGTCTTGCTCGCCCAGTTTTGGTCTTGATCTTGGTCTTGGTCTTGCTTGCAAGAGTCTTGTAAGTCTTGCTTTTAAGAAGTGTATATGTACATTTTACACCGGATATAGGGAATAGTAAAAGCTATGCGTATCATTGCCTGCCTTAATGCGTCAATAGTAACAGAAATATTTTTTAATGTATTGTTTATCCTCATGTAAGTGTACAGAATAGAACTACCGAAGTTCAATTTCGCTTTAAGTTGAACAACTTCACTAACGTTTTATTATTTTACTTTTAGTTTATTTGCTGTTTTAGGCACACAACTATGTTTCGTAAGATTTGACAGAATGCAATCATGGGTTATCGAAAATGATGGCCAAAATAACTTAGATACTGCAGTTCTTACCTTGTAACAATTCATAGAATTGTGCTCTCTGTCATCTTCTAGACACTGTTCCAATTATTTACCATACTCCGTGCTCCAGGTAAGTTCCAAAGGAAGAATAAACAATCACGGATATTGTGTTTAGCTAAAACTTAGTATTGTTGTTTTCGTCTAAGAAGCACTCATGTCCACAAACCCAAACAATTGGCGATAATGAGACTAGTCATGGCTCAAGCGAGTTCTGGCAGAAGAGTGAAAGAAAGTATAATTACTTACAAATTTGAATCTGAATTTATTTAAGCCTAACAGGCATCTATGGCCTAAGACTTGGGACAGCAATGAGGAAGTTAGCAGCCAAGGCCTTGAGTTAAGGTACCGGGACCATCCCAGCATTCGCCTGGTGGGACTGAGGAAAACCCTAGAAAACCTCAGCCAGGATGTCCGGTCGCTGGATTCCATCCACGGACCTTCCGAATTCGACGCCAACACTCTACCAACTCACCTACGGCCGCTCTGTAAAATTACTTACGAGTTTGTGGACCTATACTTTGCTGTGGAACAAATGTATCAAAGTAAACTTGCTTAATTTGAAGCCTTTCTGTGCTCAATACAAGCCCAAACGCCTGTTATCTGTAGCTTACTGTAAAGTAACTTTTACGTTGCATCCAAAACCATAGCCACATTTAGTAATATTCCTCCCGACTTTATCTACAGATGACGAACAATTAACAAGTGTACTGCAAAAACTGTTGTTTTATTCAGACACAATTCTTGTAGCATAACACATAGAACAGAACTCAGTTTTCAATAACACATATCAACAGACATTTTATAGCATTGGTTATACAAATCAGTACAGACTCCGAACTGACCATAATCCACCTTTATCTGAATCAATAAATCATACCACGACAAACCTAATATCAGAAAAGCCAGGACATCAGACTTTCTTTTGCCCTTTATCCAAATTTATCCTTAACAGAAACTTTTCCCTTCTATTGTAAGTTTAGTGTACAGTAGGGTACAGTGTAAGTTTAGTTTAGTAAGCTACAGTAACAGGGGCGTGATTCTCAGATTCACTCACACGGTTTGCACCACTGGGGAACACCTTCACTCCAGCGGTATTTTTACAGAAGCCAAAGAAATTCAAGTGAAGTATAAAATGATTTCCCCTTCCTTTCCACGTTCTAAAAATATTCAAATAGTACGTGCGCAAGACTCTTGCAGGCTGGTCTTGGTCTTGCGCGAGTCTTGCAGGTATGGTCTTGGTCTTGGTTTTGCATCTCTTGGTCTTGGTCTTGCATCGGTATGCCTGGTCATGGTCTTGCATGCAAGACCAAGACCAAGACTCTTGTGCTCATCACTCAAATAACAAAATCGTAGGTTAAAATCCTGTCGCAGACAAGTAAGAAAATTTTCAACTATAATTGAAGACGGGAGAATAAGATGCTCAATGAAATAAATACAGATATAATCAAGATTACGTTTCTTTTTCTAAAACTACTGCCATTCGATATTGACCGATATTGACCATTTTAAAACTACTGCCATTCGATATTGACCTATGTTGAGTAACAACATCGTTCAACATCGCAAATGTTCGTTCCTAATATCGGGCAATATTGATCTGCTACCGGGGTTGTGTTACAAACTTACAATTCTAGCTCTGGACAAAATAATACTCATCAACCTCATGGTACTAATGAAGCTGATTGTGTTCATTCTGGTCAGAAACAGATCTATTTGTTGCTATCTGTTTATATTTATTTCGAAATTTGTTTCTTCTTCTATTTCTTTGTAAATTCGATTTTTTATTCTAGGCTTTCACAAAAGGAAAAGTTAAACTGTGAGATCAAAAAAGTCTAAAATGTCAAAGTTTACGAATGTGCAGAGTGTGTCTGATTAATCTGTTGCTGATGGAAGGATTTTTTTTTTCCGGCACAACCAAATCTGCTACAGAATATAAACTCTACTTTCTAAATCCACACAAAAGTATTTACTTTTCTTTTGAAGGTTGTGGAATTGTTGAAAATTGGTTTTCTCAACTTCAAAACTTTTCTCTTCGGTCAAGATAAGATAAATACTATAGTGTAATAATATGACAATAATTTGGTCACATGGGAATCTTTGCTACAAAAGTTTTCGACCATATTACAGATGTTTTTCTTTATTTCTCTGAGAAGCAATGGAGTCAAGCTTGTCGTTGCCAGGTTGCAATGTGGCTCCCTGACGTGTCATAATGTACCCTCAGTGGAGTAAATATACCAGTTTAAAAATCAATGTAGAAATGGAAAGATCTTTATATTTACTGTTATTGTAGTTGCAAACTTAACTAAAAATAAAATGTGATTCTACTTTTTGAAAATGCTTCTCACGAATTCTACATTGCGTTATTACGTGAATCAATACGTTAGCTACATTCGATTCAAGGGCACATAAATTCGATTCCTAGGGAAAGTACTTTTTCTTCCAATTTCAAATGAAAAAGTATATATTGCTCTTAGAAGAAATCCTATTTCTTTAAGGCCTCAT
The DNA here is from genome assembly GCA_022664845.1 of Lepisma saccharinum. Lineage (NCBI taxonomy): Eukaryota > Metazoa > Arthropoda > Insecta > Zygentoma > Lepismatidae > Lepisma > Lepisma saccharinum. The sequence goes on from JAGDQP010000327.1 coordinate 98,135, forward strand.
CATTATTCTAAATAATGTTCTGGTAATAGGACCAAGTTCAACAAACATAGATTAACTTTCTCCATTTCCTCTGGTTTTTTGTTATACTGCCTTTCTTGCATACTATGTATCTTTCGTTGACAATGCCAGTAAATCTGATTCTTTCTCCATTTCTTTTGTTTAATCATTAAGTTTTCCTTCTTTATATCACATTCGCCTAATCTGACTCTGAATGAATTAGAGGAAACCTCAATCAAGATGACCAACTGACGAGCAAATTTTGGCAACTCGAGCGTAGTTACTTTCGGAGATATACCGATAGATGACATAAAAGTCAGATTCTTGTTTCTGGAGAGTAATAGAAAAGTGTGGAAATTCCCATATGTTTAAATTGCTGAAAGAAATGGAAAGCAAATACACAGTGCTGGATACTGGGTGGATGGCGCTAACTGTTGGAGGGTTTGTTTATTATGGCCGCAGTTTTGAAGTCTGCTATATTGAATCCATATTGATTTTCTTAAACGGGAAGGAGGTCGTGTAACACGTCATTCTGGGCTAGAATTTCACGAGAAATACGATTCTAATGTTAGTTTTGCTGTAAAGGTATATTGTCGTGAGATAAAAGGTTATGTGACATTAGTTTGGGGTAATGACGCAATAATCTGAAAACACCCATTTCGTTTCGAAATAATAAAGGAAATGAAACTCAGACTCATACAAATTGTTCCTGGCTACAGTGTCCAATCGATATGGATTTGTATGCATTTGCGTTTCATTCCCTCTGTTATTTCAAAACGAAATGGGTATTACATCATTAGCCCAGACGAGTGTCACATACCCTTTTCTCTCACAACGCGAAATTCTAGCCCAGAGTGACATGTTACACGACCCCCTTTCCATTTAAGATAATCAATCTAGATTCAATATGATGGACTTCAAAATGGTGGCCATGATTAACAAACCCTCTAGCAGGTAGCGCCTTCCACTCAGTATCTAGTACCGTGTATTTGCTTTCCATTTCTTCCAGTAAAAAGGAAATTTTCACACTTTTCTATCACTCTCGAGAAACAAGAATCTGACTTTTGTATCATCGATATATCCCAAAGTAATTGCGCTCGAGTTGCCAAAATTTGCATGGGCACAACTTTGACATTATAAACATAACGGAAGAAAAAAATCATAAGTTTTTTCTTCCCTATCAGTATGTTTGCTTGCTTGTGAGCTTTGGTCGCTCAGTCTGTACCGCAATGCATGAATGACGCAATTAGTTTTGTTCCTTTTTTTCTTCTATAAGCGATTATGTCCGTGGTCATAATTAAGGAATCCAAGATTTCAACTCTGTTAGGAACACGTTGAACGAACGTACTGGTTTGGATTCTACTGAAAACTGTTAGTCCAGTGCTTATATATGTACCTCGGAGGTATAGAACACTATGTCGATTTTTTTTAATTTTACAGGAGAGCAATTTGTTTCATGTTGATTGTCGCTTTCGTTTATTTCTTGTTATTGTTTGTTGGACTATTGTCACAAAAACTTTACCACTACATTCATTATGGACCAGATTTTAGTTGATTTGCATTTGTTGTATTTTCTATTCATATTTTGTGTTTTTTATGGACATAGTGTTGTTTGCCTCTAATAAGTAGCCTACATTTTATGGAATAGTGTCCCAGGTGGGTTAAGAAGTAATCAATAATAAAAATAACTGAGCCCATTTTATGTTTAGTTGTAAGTTCTTCTACATAACATAATGAAGTACATTAGATCTAGACTATTACAAAACCATTGCACTGGTTCCAGACTATCATCTATATTTCCTTCTGGATAGTCGCTTACTTTCCCATTACTTGTATGTTTTAAGTTTTTATAAAAATCATGACGAACTGTAGGAACATAAAATAATAGTGACATTAAATCATTGTATTTCTGCTGGGAAATAGGGAGCAGGGTATTTGAGGTTGACTTCAAATCATCTGGAATTTTCACTCCTTTTTCTGCGGAACCGAACGAAGTTGACTTCTTGGGTTTCACCATCAAAGGATGTTTTGAAATACAGTGTTCAAATCATACCCATTTTCACTTGCAGTTGTACAAAATTTGAGAGAAGAACTTGCTGATTGTCAACATCCTTCTTTCTATAAACAAGAGAAGGATTTGGGGATTCTCTACAGGGATTATCATACAGGGAGTTGAAACGTTCAAAATCCTGAAACTCCATATTATGAACGGCGTATTTACTAGAGGTGCCTTGGATCCATTGTATTTTCAAAGAAACCAACATACGCACTCAGAGCTGTAATGGCTTGCAAACTCACTCAACTGCCACAATAGGTACCCTTCTCCTCGACTGTGCAGCAGGGTACATCAACATGTCAATTGCATCTACCACTCGCAGGGGTTGTGCCTATCTAACAACATTGTCATTCGGGAAGCTAAATCTAGGGGGCATGGGCATCACAAGCTACAACTGTTACTACGAGGCGGAGCATGGGACTAAATGGCGAAGGGCATATGTATTATGAACGAAAAGCGTGTTTTTCGCAATCATATTCTACTTTATTATTTGTATTAATTTTATAGTTTTTGAAGTTTACAGCTCCACGTCCACATGGCGTTCTTTACCTTTCAACAGTTATAGAGGTATACAGCTGCAAGTGCACATGGTGTTCTTTACCTCTAAACAGTAATGGACTTGTTTTTTTAATCTAATTTCCTTATTAATAGGTGTTGGACTATTAATACCTCGTGTTCCATACCTCTGGGTGGAAAAAAATACATAACACATAGGTGTATAAAAAACTAATTTTGACAAAAATGGACATAGTGTCCTATATCTCCGAGGTACAGATATAGAAAGTTAACATCTTATCCCACGATAAAATGAATTTTGGTCCAAAAATTTAGGTTATGGGCAGTTAGGTTCGTTTGTTTTATGTGCCTGCAACAAAATCGAGAAGGTTAGCTTAGGGAAAGTTAAATTAGTAGGCCTGTACATGGATTACTTTACCTAACCTAACCTTCTTGACGAGAAACGTGAGAGAAATAGTTAGTCCAGCAGCAATGTTAAAACAGTTATTACATAACTGTGCTCCCACACCTGCTACAGGACAGGCCTGCTATGCTGTGTATAGTGTAGCATGGTGCTTAACATGACGCAAATAATGTTAGAAGCATTGTTTGGTTATCTAATTTTAAAATTCTTAATTAAAGTGAATCCAGTTCCCGAATGAGGTTTACTGAATCACTGGTAGCCCTTTTGCTAAACCTTTGCGTAATCGTTTCGTAATGTTACAAACCGATTTACAATGTGTATGTAAATTGAATTACAAAAGTTTATGTAATTCTATTTACATACTTTGTAATAATACAAAATTAGGTAAAGCTATTTGTGGTTTGTAAAATCACAACATTGTAAAATTAGGAAACGATTACCGTAAACTGGGCATACTTTGGCCCTTTAAAATAACATTGACCTAATGGGAGGAAAATAACAGCATTTCCCTGCTGTTATATTCCAAAGCTCTTGGTTTAAACACTGTTAGACAGGGAAAGGCAGATAGCTGTTAAATGACAAGTGATCTCTTACGTCAAACCCTCACTTGTCACAAGACGAGTTTCGTTGTATGACATCAAAGATGAAATTCATCTGTTCTATTAAATGCTCTATTTCTACGTAACTCAAAATCGTAGCGCTGAAATTTCAAGAACATGATACGTATATGTTAAATTTGATGTATAGAACGAGATTGTTAAATTATAATGATGGCAAAACGAAAATGTTAATTACATCTATAGAATTCTAACCTAAACGCCGTATATGTACTACGGCAAGGCTGGATGCACAGTTCAAATTTACATGGTGACAGGTCGACGCCTGAAAATTGTGCTGTCGGATCTTCATTTATGTTGCATACGACATACAATATAATACTCAGCCGTCGAGGTGCTTTTTACGGCCTCACCAGTTCCATGGAACACATCCGCATACATTACAAAGGATAGTCTTACAATCTTGTGACCGTTAGTCCTCGTTTGTCCATTATTTAACGTGAAATTCTGCGTTTTTAAGAAGCCTATAACATTACTTTCTCTCTCTCTGCGTATAACATAGGTGATTGGCAATAGACTATCGTCAAGACTACCCGGGTTTCTTTACCACTCGTGCCAACTTCTTTTTTGTGTATGTGTGTGTTTTGTTTGATAACCAAAAACCTTTGTTCATACACTGTAACTTGTATGGAGAAATGCAAAAGAATCGTAAAAGAAAAACGTATTCAACAAATAATGATCGAAAGTAAAAAGTATGCAACTATCGAAGGTTGACTAATTGGTGGATGCAGTGAAAACCGAAAGTAAATATTCCTTTAATCTGTCCAGGGACCTTATGGTCACGAACCTGAATCTCAGCGCAGAGTAATAACATAATCATCAATAAAAGAAAGGTAGACATAAATGTTCCAATAAATTCGAACATGTGCCAAATTCTTCTGCTGCTAACTTAGGTGAGTTAGATCATAATATAAAGGTTAGATCAGTCTAGAGCGACCCCAAGAAGAAATTAATCAGTATTCTGGTTAGTTATTTTAAATTTTCACCTTCAAGAAATAGAATCTAAAAAATGCGTTCTTGTTATTCCACAAACTTCCAGGGAAAAACATATATCCCCTCGAGAATTATAACAAAACTATATCAAACAGTGTTTACTTTTTCAAATCCCCATTGGGTTTTTGTAATTCACTCTCGGTCTTGATTCATCAATGTAGAAGCAGACAAACTTTTTTTTTGTTTGCATAAAGTAGTATAGTTCAGAGAATCTACTAAAAGAAATTCGTTGTGCGTTGTGACACTACGAAGTCAGGAAACCACTTCTATTAAAGTCTACTTTTGGCAAACAGCAAACATGATAATATACTTCTAGTATTCTTTGACCTTCTTGTTTTGATCTATTTTACATATAATTATATCCATTGGCACTACACTCAACTGAATTGGCGCTATTTTGCACATGAAACAAAATTATCTCAGCCACAGATCACAAGGTTCGCAAATACGAGACTTGTCCTTCGCATTTTTAACAGCGTTGTCGAGTGACGGTTTCGCAGACCTTGAACTAATCACTCGGATGTCGGTTCTATTCTTCTAGCAACTGTCTTTTCTGTTCTGTTTTTAAATTCTCTGAGCTAATATTTCAAAACTCAAATATATTCGTTAATGTTATTATAATTGCAAATCTTATTTTAAAGATAAGTCATTTAAAATATATTTGTTAAATATTTGCGCTTGATAAATAAGACAGTCAGTCAGTAGTCATGGTTCTTTTCTTCCTCAATCACTATTCAACACTTATTTGTCGATAATAAGGCTTAAAATTTCATGGTCTATAGGAATTTCGCTTCTAAAATATTCACTCGACTGCACTATTGAATGTAAAATTTTAACGTAAAGTCCGAATAACTGTAAATTAGTAGAAAAAAATCCCTGACCTAGCACCCGCCATGTTTTTCCGAGACCCTAGCTGCTGCAATGTGTCAACTAATTATTTTGTATCCAGGGAGATTATTTAAACAATAAGATATTCTTTCCGAATTTATCAAAAGATTATATTTCATTGTTTTACAAAATCTTCCTGTAGGGTATACCACAGTTATTTACAACAAAAGAAATAAGAAAAATTACATCCACTCTAGAAAAATATCTTTTCATTAAAGTTGCACAACATCAGCTGTCTATTTAAACGCGTTATCCATTTACTTGCACGATGTGATAGAGGTTTTCATCTGCATACTGATTTGTCAGCATTCTCGTTAACAGTATTGATGGTGCGCTACTCTACTACACTACATCTTCTAGTCCAGATCTTGGACAAGTGTTGAAAATTTTAAGAAATCTTTACCCAGAAACAATTTATGAGTGTTCAAACAAAAATGGGCAGGGACGGCGAAAGGGGAGGCGGTCGCCTTCCCAATTTTAGCCTCCGCCTCCCCAAGAAAAATGTGAAACTAACTATTATGAAATAGTTCAGTGTCATACGGGAAGCAATGTTTTCTCGTCATCGTATTTTAACATTATTGGATAAACGATTATCTTATTCATATCTGTTTATATAATCTATTATTTTATAAGTTCTAAATGTTTCAAGTATCGTCATGGATATTATGTATGAGGAATATCAAATGTTAAATATAATTCAATTTGAGAAGTGTATGAAGACATAATTAAATCGATCCTAAGGGATTAATTTTATTAATCAGATTAACACCTCATATTTCACTTGCCTCCATGTAAAGTAAAAATGGAAGAGGCGCCACACGTGCCATATTACCGATTTCATAGCCCAATTGGTAGAGTGTTGCCTTAACAATAGGAAGATCCTAGGATCTGACAGGTTTTCCAGGAATTTCCCTCATTCACAACTGTAAAATGCCAGGATAGTACCTCCAAACCAGGTTATGACCGACTGCCGTCCAATATCCTCTTCCCCACTCTATCCCGGTCTGAGCCGAAATTGACTAAATTCCATGCCACATTTTTTGAATGCATCATGTGATCCATTCGAAGGCAGTAGCACCAGTTACTGTTAGAAACGCGAACGTAGACCAAGTCCTCACAGTCTCAAGGAAAAAGCGTTGTAGAAGAAAGCTCTGGTTAGGATTGCAGAAGCTGATGAAAAGTGCCTGAATAAAACTATCACATGCAACACAAGTGTGTGAGCAGATTCGCATCTTGATTATTACTGTTTCGTGTTACAGTAAAATATAATATTTATTTGTTAACTTCTTCGTGATGGTGTTCGAAAAAATGCATGTGTATGTATCATAAGGGTGGGCGACTTCCATCCCATACAGAGAGGAGAGATACCACGGATTTTGTGTGGGAGGGATTCCACAGTTCAGATTGTACAATCTAATATCTACAGATGCTTATCAGAATAATGGAAACACCTGTAGTTGGCAACACGTCAGATGCATGGGTTGGCAGTGGTGTCGTGGCGACCGCAGCGCCGGACTGCTGGTGGTGGTGTGTTAGGTCGGTCTCCATACTACGTCAGGCGTCGTGGAACAGGAGTGTGCAGTGGCTGCAGCAGACGGAGGTAGTGTAAAATGGGAGACCTCTCAGAGTTTCAAAGAGGGCAAATTGTTGGTGCGTGGTTATGTGGAGTGAGTGTGACGGCAGTGGCTAGTGTGTTAGGTGTGTCGCCAGGGACAGTGTCGAAGGTGATGACGGCCTACACAACACACGGGAAAACCACATCGGGGAAGCGGAACAGTGGGCGGAAGAAAAGCATCAGTGACAGGGCACGCCGGGTATTAAAGCGCATTGTCACGCGGAACCGTCGTGCCACTGCGGCGCAAGTGACGGAGGAACTCAATCAGCACCTCCCCCAACCTGTTTCGACAATCACAGTCCGCCGCGAATTACATGACATGAACTTACGGGGTCGTGTTGCACGGGCCAAACCTCTCATCAGGGACCAGAACGCTTTAGCACGCCGCAAATGGTGCCGCGACCATGCAACTTGGACCGTTGACGACTGGAAACGTGTGGTATGGTCGGATGAGTCACCATTCACCCTATTCCAAACCACGGGCCGTGTTTATGTGTGGAGAACGCCCAAAGAAGCGTATGATCTGCAGTGTCTCCGCCCAACTGTGAAACATGGCGGCGGCACGGTGATGCTGTGGGCCGCAATATCATGGTTTTCATTGGGTCCTGTGGTCACACTTCGCGGACGCATCACTGCTAACGATTATGTCGCAATTTTAGGAGACCACTTGCATCCTATGGTCCGGATGTTGTTCCCGGACAATGACGTCATATTCCAGGATGATAATGCACCCATTCACACAGCTGGAGTTGTTGCAGCGTGGTTTGAGGAACATCGGGATGAAGTTCAACACCTCCCCTGGCCCGCCCAATCCCCAGATCTCAACATAATTGAACATCTGTGGTCCATCTTGGAAACACGACTCCGGCGACGATTTCCACCTCCATCCTCTCTCACAGAACTGGCCGATGCCCTGCACGAGGAATGGTGTAATATTCCACTTGCTACCATTCATGACCTCTATGCCTCCATCCCACGTCGCATCAAGGCTGTTCTGAAGGCGAAAGGTGGCCCGACACCATATTAATCTGGTAAGTTGCACTTTCGTTCAGGTGTTTCCATTATTCTGATAAGCATCTGTATGTTGATGTACAGTATTTGGAGAAAAATAAACTAAATCCAAAATCTTTGAATTGGACATTGCAAAATAGTGCGAGCAAGGAGTAGGACGTACAGCAAAATATTGCTGTCTTGAGCGACACCAACAATCTCCACAAGAGACGCCAACCAAATATATTCAGGAACGCTAACCAATTCCCCATATTCCAGACACTAAGCCTAAGAGAAGGGGTCAAACTAAAGTCAAAATACTGACGGTTACTGACAATATCTCTAACGGAAAAAAGGACCGAGGAGAAGAGTATCATAGCAGCTAGCTCTTCCAAAACTGCGATCGGAAAGGAAATTAACGGACAACTTGATCTGAAGAAGAATAAACTCAATGAACACAATTCCACACCCGATTAAGGAACTTGAAAAGTGCATGCTAGTTGCAAAGAAAAGAGAGAAAAACGAAAAAGGTATTTCTGTCCGTCCGTGCGTAAATATATGGTGTAGTAAAAAGTAATCCATTATTTTTGCATAACAGTGAAGGCTTGACTTACCATAGTTAGAATGATCCGATTTAGGTCACATATGCGCCGTTTTGTTCGATAACGTGTTGCCATTTGGAAGGTAATATCATGATGCTTCTCTCATAGAAGCGATTGTCCCTATTGGCAAAAAATTGAGACAGTCGATTTTCACAAGCCTCTCTTGAAGCGAATTTTTCACCAGCAAACGTGTTCGCCATGGACAGGAACAGATGGTAATCACTCGGTGCCAGGTCCGGACAATAAGGTGGATGCATAAGAACCTCCTAACCAAGCTCCCGGAGCTTCTGGCGAGTCACTATCG
>JAGDQP010000327.1:121620-136713 GCA_022664845.1 Lepisma saccharinum
ACTAACATCATCTTTGTAAATGATAAACGTAAATACTAACATATTATCAGAAATTACAAAGCATGCTTATCGTGCCCCATTTTTATGAACTGGTAGGAAAAGACGTTGAAAAATTGCAACCTTGGACTTTCACGCACACACTCCCAGAATTGCACAACGCCCACTCTACGTGAGTTGGGTTGTCTATCTTGTAGGCTTCGAGGAAAATAATGTATAATAAAGTCATGTAAAGAAACTAAAGCTGCTGATAGTGCATTGAACGTACATATCGTGTTCATATGGATAAACTTTGTAGTTCCGCTAGGACGTCCACTGGATGAAGTGGATATACGTACCATGTCCATATGGATGGACATTGTACGTATGCAGGGATGTTCAGTCCGTCGGACGTCTCCTGAACGTCCACTTGATGTCCGTATGTTGTCTGAGATGCTTGAAACATCCTAAATCAAAGTGGTTGGACGTTCATCGTTCAATTACGAAGTAGTTATTTGCTGAATGAACAGGTGAACAATAAATGTGATGTGCTTTGACACTAATACGAATGCATGATATATTATTTATTAGTGGAGTAAAGTTTAATTTTGCTCTTGCATGTTCTCTTAGGCTCGACTTCTTATAGTATTACAAATACATAAACTGAACATCGTCAAATGTACTTTCCCAGATAGCAAGTTAGTTTGCTGTAATTTAGCATTTCAATTGCCATTGAGTTGCAAGAATTGTCAAGAATCGTAAGAATACAGCAAGAGTGCAGCAATTGAACTTTACATCTCAATGAAATCCTCTTGCGCTGCAATTTTACAACAATTTTCTTGCAAGTTGCATAGTTCCCTTTCTTTCTTAGTAGTTGCAAGGTAACTTTGCTGCAGTTTACAGCACTTTCATGTCAACTAGACCTATTTCTGCTTAATTGCTACAAATTAATAGAGTTACATACACAGTTTTGCAGCAATTTTACGAGAGTTGCTGAGCAATTTTGCTGGGTTTTTGTGATAAGTTACCTTTGCTATCTGGGTTAGTAATGAGCATCATGGATATCCACTGAACGTGCACTATCTCCTTCCTGGATATGAAGTGAATGTCCACAATGTCCTTCAAATGGATTTCCATGTCATGGACAAGCACTGGACGTCCAGAATCTCCTTCACCCACCATGTCCTTTACATGGACATCCATTTCCTGGATATCCACTATACGTCGACAATTTCCATCTTCGAGACTTCCAATTTGTGGATATGTTATGTACATCCATTGGACATCCACGAAATCCTTTTTAGGGACTTCCATTTTCTGTACGTCAATTGGATGTCCATTTCATGTCCTGTGTGTTCATGGGCATAAAAAGGACGCACTAGGACATGATACAGATGTCCTGTGCTCGTACGGAGTGACTTATGTCGCCACTGCTAACAGCAACTCAGTACACGAACGGGCGGGCCAATTGCTCTATCCTGGGCGTGTTGTGGAGTGGCTTCACATATCCAATAACAACGGCGCATCTGCCGCAAAGGAAAACTACGGCTGCGGTACATCTACCACAAAGGACAACGGCGGTGCTTCAATCCACAAAGGAGGATCATGGCGCATCTACCACAACGTACGGTGATGCCCAGGATTTATCCAAATAGCCAACTATTTGTTCATTCATTTACTCATTTATCATTAATCCATTTATTCGTCCACACAATTTAGTCTCCGACGCAAGATTGTTTGGTACAAATGGCCTTGCGCCCCTCTAATAACTTAAAAAGGAGGCCTCCACAGACAGTAGAGACCTTAACGTGGTTATGGGGGTATAACTAACATCTACCTGTACGAACTTTTCGAGTTCCATGAAATTTATCTAATTTGTATTTTGCTTAGCTGGTCACTAGAGTATTTCAAGAATATACCAAGTTTATTTCCAAATGTTCCTATATTATCAAGAATTAGGAGCATTTGGGATTAATTATGGAATATCCCATTCAGGGACGGTGATTTGCAAAAAGCATTGAAGGGTACGGGATGTGGAAAGAAATGTTTTAGCATGTACAGGGCAAATGTGAGCATTATTTGCATTGTTACGTAACCTAGAGAAAATAACGCACTTTGATTTGCAAATGTATTCTTTCGTTTTAAGAAGTAAAATTCCTCAGTCTCCTTTCGGGCACGACAAAAGTGTAAAGAAGGCTATTGGGTCACGAACGAAGATGCCTTGGCTTCTTTTCTTGTCGGGATAAGGTAGGAGAGAAGATGTGGGCAGAGAGTCGATCAGAGTATAGTTTGAAGGCATCATAGCAAAGGCATCAGCAATCAGCAAAAAATGCTGAAAATACATAGTATACCATTACACTATTCGATAGAACAGCCAAGAAATCGATTTAACAAAATCATAAGGGTCTCTTGTGAGAAAAAACAACAACATAATTATCTGTGCAAATTATTTCTTGTGGTTCGCAATCTTTTTTACGTGACCACTTTTTACTTTTGCAAATATCGCAAAATATCTGTTTCGAGGTTTCTTTAGATGCTCTTCCGAATGGTGCCATTCATTTCCAGTGACCTAATTCATGTTTTTTAGAGTACAAAGCTTTCAATGGCTGAAAACCTAAAGAAAGCTATTTCGATGTTTGACGTCATTACTCTCTCTGTCTGTATGTTGATTCTTGCGAATATTGAGAATGTTTAAAAGGAAAAGGGAAAAATGACCGCGTAAAAAAGGTTGCAAACTACAAGAAAGAGTTTTGCACTGATAATTGTGTGTTTTGTTTCTCATAAGAGATCATTATGATTTTGTGAAATTGATTCCTTGGCTGTTCTATCGAATGGTGTAATGGTCTATGCATTTTCAGCCATCGAATTCATTTCCATGCTGACCGCTGAAGCCTTTGCTATGATGTCTTCAGTGCTTCAAACTATACTCTGATCGATTCTCTCCCCACAACTTCTCTTCTAGCCCATCCCGGCAAGAAAAGCGGCCGAAACATCTTCGTTCGTGACCCAGTGACATTCCTTACACTTTTGTCGTGACCGAGCGGAGGCATATTTAACTATGACGTGATTTTTCTCCATGACCTATTTAGGTTCCGCAGCTAAAAAATTCTGTTTTGGGGGCTTCTGTTTTTTAAGTTTTTAATTTTCTATTTATACCTCATTATTTGGAGGGCTTTAGTCTTTCTGTGTTTTAGCTAGTACCTTTCCGTAGTTTTACTATGGTGAGTGGAAATTATTTTACAACTTTGCTCAATAATATTACAAAGATGAAAATATGTTTTGCGGGTTAACAGATTGACACCTCATTTTGCAAAATTACCAATAGGTTTTTTACAGTGTCCCACATAGCAATTTTGATCAGATTCAAAAGTGAATCGAGTGAATCAAGTAGCACAACTTATGCAAGCTTAGCAAATCAAGCCAAACAGGTTTAAGCAAGACTGAACAGTCAGCCTAGTTTACAAAAATCAAGGTTGAAATAACCTTGACAGGACAAGAAAGAGAAACATAATATACCTATAATTTTAAATAAAGCAATGCCCTGGATGGTGATCGATCCGATGACCCACGATACACTAATCCGTTGCTGTGGTCACCCTACCACGTAATCAGACGATCTAGTTGACTCTCCAATCGTTATTTATATTTAATTCATCAGATTGTAAGGACGCCTGTAGTAAAAGGATGAGAATTGCTGAATAGCTTAAAGCGAAACAGTCGTGGCACGTGATGGGTCTTCAGTGCAATCAGACTACAGCAGAGATGCAACGAACCAAATTGAAATAAATTTCAAGTTTTTGTCAAGCCTCCTCGAATAACTGCTTGCTCCAACAAGTTTGAATCAGGTTAGCTATAACAACCAAGCCACTTATGTTGTTACAACAAGTTTGTTTGATGCTTGTTTATTACCTTCAGCACAACATCAAGTTTGATCAGCTCAAAGCAATTGACTTGTCGTAAGTTAACGTACTATGTGCGTATAAGTAAAAAAATATCGATCTGATAAAAAATTGTTAATGAATTTTCAAATTTGAAGAATATTTGAAGATCTTAAAGTTTTGTTTATTTTATTTTTAATTTGAACTTTCATCTTCAAGAAGTAAGAATGATAGGAAGGTCACAAAAATCCTCATAACAGTCGCCATTTTTTACAATATGGCAGTCAGGAGCGGTCTTGAAGCTGAGTAAAATGAATAGATAGGTGTTGCACAGAATCCCAAATCGTATGGTATACCAAGTTCACTGAGGTAAAACTATGCGATGGTCTGATTCAACTACTAGTCTACTTTTATTCAGTCGCTATACTGCCTTATAGGTCAGTGAAACAAATTTAAAAATAATTTATGAAGATTTTTTATTCTGCTAAAAACTCAACAGAGAAAACTGAATGTCGAATATGGACTAAACACCTAATTTTCGCAGTGAATGTCACAGATTACGAGACAGATTTTGCCACGGTTTCTTCTGAGTCCCACTAGACAAATTACCAAGACGATACATTGTCTCTACCTTCCCCCATACTTTTCTCTGAAAATTGTGCTCTCTGAGAGGAGATTATGCCTCAAATTTGAGATATCACAAGAGATTACAGTGGAAGTAGGAAGTACAGTCCGTCAAAAAGCATAAAACGAATGAAAGCTGTAAACTAATTAACACCGTAAACAAAGTGTTGAAATCCATGCCCAACACATAAACTGAAATATCGACTTAAAATGTTAGTTTGTACATTGTTAAACATTTTGGGAAAGTTCCTTGATAAATCCCGTAATGCTTAAGAGACGTGTTAGTATTTGCAGTCACAGACAGTAATCCTCGGAAAGAACCTAATAATTTATTTTATAATTTTAGAAGGTCTTAGTTTTCGGTGCCAGTATGATTGGTGCGCATGCGCAGAAAGGTTAAAGGTGTGTGTGTGTGTGTGTGTTTTTTTTTATCGTAATAACATGTCTAATGCTGGTCAAACTGTTTGCTGTTGCTAGATTAATCACTTATTTCCAGACAAATGGAACATATTCTCAACAAATGGGGATTCTGATTTTTAATTGACAAATAGAAAAGTGGCTAAAACATGGCATAAGTCGAGGAGGTAACTTAGTTTGTGTTTTCGGGGTTTGGGCAATACGTTTCTGTTCTTCTATACTGTTTGCATCTAGTATTTCTTATGTCTGAGCAATAACTAAGCAACCCGTGTTCAAATCTTGCTTCAGGATTCTCCCTGTTTTCTTTTACTCTCAGTATTCCTGAAAATTTAATGATGAATGGTTTTTATTATTCAAACTATTGGAAATGTTCAGGCAAGTATGGTTGTAATATATGTATGTAATATATGTATGTAATATATGTATGTAATATATGTATGTAAATATATATATATATATATATTTACAAAAGTGTCTCGGAAAATTTTTCACAGTGCAGATAATATTGAATGCAACGAGTGAATGTAAAATAAGTCGGTATTTCAGTTTATCAAGTGCTGCAGACATTAAACGCTTTTTGCATTGAGCCTAATTAATTCCTTAGAGTCCAAGTAACCTTTTTTTGGTCTATAGAATTTCGTAAAACAATCAGGAATAAACATCATGTTACGACATTAGCAGTACTGCTTTGAATTTAATCAGTTTTAAACATAAAATTGTTTTCAGTACATTTATCACGAAAAGAGCCTTGTGGGAAAGCGCGAAAGCTCGCATGTTGATGAACACGTGAGAATCACCATAGAAGAATTAAGACTGAAGCAGTGACGTAGCCAGAGGGTTTATACGCCTCTCTTGCATCATATTACGTAAATGGTAGAGGAAAACCTTTGATCTGCGAAACAAGGACAAAGTTATTACCTTTTAAAAAGCTCCTTACTGTTATAATATTTTATTACTGTTATTACATGGAAGAAAAGTAATTGAGCTCACACATAATAATACCAAAAAAATCTTTTAGCATAGCATACAGAATGAATGAATAGTACAGTTAAACAGTAATAAACTATCTGTCTGTAAAGGTGCGACTGTGATTTCAGGTCATTGTGTCAGATCGTAAAATTCAAGATCAATATATTCCGGGAAGAATTGTTTGTACGTACCTAATGACGTACAAATGTTATGTGCTTTCCCTAACAAATTAATTCTAAAGACTTAAAAACATCATTTGATAATGATGGATCTAAAATACTCAAAAACTTTTTGAGTAGCCTAACTACAAAATAGTATGTCAATTCTACCAGGAAATGAGGAAAACATGAAAAATATTTTTCAATTTTTTTCTTGGGAATCAATTTTCTATTTAAGAGCTTTCAGAGGATAAATAATGAGGTTTTCACTGGGATCATAAGCTAATATTGCACCCAATATTGGATATGTAGAATCTAGGGAGTTCTAATATCTGTTTATATCAAATTTCGAATATTTAATCTATTTTTTTTTAAATATACCTAAATCGTTCAAAGTTATGTTTTTTCTCTTTTGACTGGCTTAGGCTCTAATCCAGCGCTCCAATATCATTAGGTACAGCTCAATGTTGCCAATAGCGAGTTTTGTCAGTTGGTATTGATCATAGAGTTAGGAAGAAAATAGAGAGAACATACATGACGTCACATGAAGCCAAATTCGGTTCATCGGCAACTATCTTGTGTGGCCCCATTAGAGTCCCTCTATACCGAGTACTGTGAGGATTGCCTTTTTAGACAGAGGATGAGTGCACCTGAGAGAGACAATACTCGGAAAAGTGGGTCTCTGAATATGGGGCCACACAAGATGGCCGAAATGCCTCGTCCCTTCCGTCTCTTGACTTCATTTCCCTCTCCAACAAAACAGCCTAAGGTTCCCTCTATTTATATTCCTAACTCTATGGTATTGATATCCTGAGATATCTCTTTCGAGAGATGGATAAGGGCCAGATTAGACAATACTTTGACGAAAATGATGATCATAGATATGAGTGGAAGAAGTTGATTTATGATTCCGACCAGGACTGAATATTTTATCAGTTTCATTGATTCCTAAAGTTGTGATGAAGACGTCACATTTCAAAATATTCCTTATCGTTAGTTTTTTGCCTTTGAAAACCAAGCCATCTATTTATCAGAATGGAATTATGAATACTTGCGATAAAGCTAAATTGTTTAGGTGCTTCGGTCCAGGAGAACAATGTAGTATGAACCAAGAGGTAGTAGGAGACTACCGACAGCGAAAATGATAAGGAGAAACTCACCGTATCAGGCAATTCCACCTGATATTAAAGGATTTAACTTCTATTAAATTCAATGCAATTGTTTACGATGGGGCAGGCCTCGTTCACATTTTGAAACCTGCATCTGCAAGCACTTTCCTTGAACATTCCCCAGTCACATTTCAAGAATACATCTAACAAGATGCTAACGAGTGGCCTTTGCCTAGCACTAAATCTCTAAATCTTATACCTAGGAAGCTCGAGGTGGTGGAAAGAGATTAGAAGTACGACTAAATGGAACATTACCAGGGACATTTCTTAAAGCTTCGAAAACAAGTCTGAGTTATTTTCGTTCTTAAGAGAGGAAATAGTAGCTTCGAGGTTCTTTTCAGACATTGAAGTAGTGTATACTCGTGGGACAGAAGTATAACAAATCGCCCTGGTCTGCACAGCTATTTTCTTGAAGTTTCAACCACTAAGAGACCCATACGCCCAGAATTCTGTATTCCATCGCTTATGAATCACAACAGTTAACATCGATGTTATGGTTTGGGCAATATTGTACTACACTAGTGTCCAAAATTAAAGCAACATTTGCAAAAATGATAAATAATTGCTGTTCATGAAGTTCTGCTTACGTCCATTATTAATCCAATTTTCTCGGGATTGCTGCCAGAATAGGTTTTGCTGTAAAGCTAAGCTTTCATTACTATACAGCGGTAACATCTTCAGAGCTGTGATTTGTCAGTCAGAGTAATGGCGTTTTTGCAAGCATTTGGCCTTGGTCAAAAGCAGATGGCAGCCTTGGTCATTCAATCTACAGGAAAACCACGCACACTGATCTCTATCTCGACGTCACCAGCTATTATCATCCGGCACAAAAAATGGGAGTACTCAATACCTTAATACATAGGGCATACTAAATAGCAGATGCAGACAATATAAGCATGGAACTTTCATATCTGGGGACAGTATTCAGATCTAATGAATACTCTTCGCAGCAGATTAAAACGGCCATGAGAAAATACAAGAACAGAAATCACGCTACAAGAGAAAAGATTACAGCAGAGAAGGAAACCATTGCACTCATTCCTTACATGGGGAAAACCTCCAATCAACTAGCAATATTACTGAGGAAAGGTAACATTAGGACGGTACACTGCCACCCACCCAAGATCAAGAATTTACTGCCCACCCCAAAAGACGCATTGGGATTAAAGACACCAGGCATTTACAGAATTACATGTGAATGCAAGGTCACATACATAGGAGAGACAGGAAGAAAATTGAAGATAGACTGAAGGAACACCAGCGAAATACCCGACTGTGGCAAGCGGAGAAATCTGCAATAGCTGAACACTCCATACAACATAAATATACAGCCTTGTGGGACCAAACTGAAATTCTAAAGAAATGTAAGCACTTTTGCAACAGGAAAATACACGAAGCTTTATTTATTCGAACACACAGGCCCTTCATCAACAGAGACGATGATTATCACTTTCCTGATATTTGGCTTCAACTTCTAAATGCAGCAGACAGCACAACAGCAACCCGAGCCACCAGCCAATCAGAGAATAGCTTTCACCACGCAAATCCGATCTCGCCATTGGCCCAAGATAACAGCCAATCAGAGAACAGCTTCCAACACGCACATCCTAGCACACCATTGGCTAAAGACGACAACCAATAGGAGGACAGTTTTACTTACGAGCAGCATATAAATACAGGTCCAGTACACCACAAATCACAGCTCTGAAGATGTTACCGCTGTATGGTAATGAAAGCTTAGCTATCCAGCAAAACCTATTCTGGCAGCAATCCCGAGAAAATTGGATTAATGATAAATAATTGCTTTAAAATGTCGTATAATATCTATGCATGGTCAAAAACAAATTTCTATCAGTTTTAATGTAGAAATACATAGTTAATGGTAGAGACGAAGGGTTGGCGATAGTATAGCAAGCGACTGCAGCCCTAGGCTGTAAAAATGACGTCCACAAAAGTATACGAAGGTGTTGTTTATTAGCGTTTCTTAAGGACAGATGATACTAATGATACTGAACAGCTTAGAAATGGATAAAAGAAGACTGTTAAATAACGCATTACATTGGAAAACAATTGGAAGACTTGGCGCTGTACAGACACAGACCAAAGTAGTCATATAACTCAGAGTAAATTCCTCAGTAGTTAATCGTCCTTGGAGGCTATTGATTGACACTGAAGAAACGTCCAGAAGACCGGTCAAGGACACCCAAAGTTATATCTGGAAGCGAAGATCGTTATTAGCTGATAAACGCCAGGCGCCACTATTGGAGTACTGTCCGTCAACTGGCATCAGAACACGCTACTGCAACAGGAAGGCAGATATCTCGGAAAACTGAGCTAGGAAAAAGATGATTGTATGCAAGGTGACCGGTAGTCTGTGTGCCTTTGAACGCTGATCAGAGAAGGAATCGTCTAGAATGTTGTTGAGATCACGATCATTCGACAGATGAAAATTGGACGTTCGTATTATTTAGTATGAGTCGCGGTTTACTCTATAGTCTGATTCTCGAAGGTGTCTCATCTGGGGAGAACGGGGAACAGGCTATAATCCTTCCAACATCATCGAACGTGATCAATACGAAAGTGGCGGGGTGATGTTGTGGGCCAGCATTAGCAGCACCTGAAGAACGCCTCTAAGCGAAACCACCAGGGTGAATGGACAAGGCAAAACTGCTACCAGATAGTTTTTTTTAGTTTTGGGGTCCCACCTTACCACCCGCGCCTCTTTGCATCCTTTGCACAAGCCGAGTTGTGCACTTCCAAGGGCGTGCATCACGAACATATTTGTTCTTCTCGCCTTGGGGCAGGCGTGTCCCTAGAGATTCTTGGAATGCCGGAACTCCGGCAAGCTCCTATGTTCCTTCTGTCAGAGACATCAGGTGTTGCGGGACGGACTTTGGACCAGGCGTCCAGAATGTTCTCCTGGTCTAAGTTCCCTTAATAGAACTTACTTGCTTGGGGAGGGTCCCTACCTTCTATTTTCTTTATTAATATATAACACATAAACATATATTACAAATATTAGAACAATACATTGACTAACACGTGGACAACACATAGACAAGACGAACATAAACTTGGTTGGCTTCTTCTCCTTTTGGCCTCTTCTTCTAACCTGCAACAGAGTAGGAAGGAATAAGTATAGGTGCGTGTGGATTAGGTGATGTGTTCCACAAAGTTTTTGTCGCCTTCCTTTCCTTTTGGTTGGTGTTCACTTCCTCCTCGTCACTATGTTAGTTCTTCCTGTCTCACTCTTGCGCTCGGTTAATTATGCCTCTCATTTCGCTGTATTCTATTTTCATTTTTTTTACACTTAATCACTCACACTTACACCGTGGCTAGCTTTCGATTTGTTCGCTTTCATTTCTGGCTTCCAGAAAATTAGAGTTTTTCCACTAAATATATACGCTCGTCTCTTCATACCACACTTCCAATTTCTTCCACTGCTACCAGATATCGCGATCAGATCTTGGCAGTACATCTGAGAAATTTTCGGCAGTATATGAGATGAAATTTCTTTCTAATCGATGACAATGCCCGCCCTCATAGAGCTGCATTGGTGGATCACTTTTCATGAAACTGAAACTATTGCCCTTTTAGACTGGCCAGTGTGTTAACCGGCCTTAAATCCAACTGAACACGTTTGGGACAACTTTGCAAGGCGAGTTGCTTCACGATCACGGCCACTCATCTTATTTGATGCTCTCACAATAGCTCCGCATGAAGAATGGGAGCTACTGCCACAAGATCTTCTCGCTGCACTTGTCCGTAGTATGTCACGTTATTGTCAGACTTGTATCACTGCTAAGGATATGCCCTATTAAGCTCCATTTTGGGGGTTTCTCACTTCATTTTGTTTTCTGATCTTATTATTATAATTCTGGTTTGTATCCTTTTGTGATATTGCAACCATGAGATAGAACGGTATTGTGTATTTTTCAAGTGCAAATGCTGTTTCTTTGCAGTTTTGATTTCGCTGTATACCATACTCATACATACCTTCCTGTAACACCAAGTGTTTCAAGAAATATAATTCTTCTGTGGAGATTGCTTCGTTTTGCTTTAATTTTGGACACTAGTGCATTTTGAATTGAGAAGTCAAGCTCTTAAACAGTTGTTCATAAAATTTGGTTGTGGAAGACGTCAAACAATTCTATGTCCACCATATTGTTGAACATCTTGAGGAACGAAAGTCAGTTGCATTTCGAAGTTTCCACGCTTTTAGTGGATGCGATAGTTTCGTTTCCTTTCCGGGCGTGCAAAAGCAATTATGTGGAAGAGATGGAACACTTTTTCTGAAGTATTGGAGGCATTCGAATTTCTATCGTTTCCTCAGGATACGGTCACAGACAATGTAGGCCTATCTGAAGTGCTACAACGATTCACTGTGCTCTGGTATGCTCACGCGACTTAAGTACTATAAACGAGGCTCACAAGCAACTATTTATCTCCTTCAACAGAACTATGCTCAACATTCTACCAACAGCTGATGTTCGGAAGCTGCACATTAAATCAGCACTTTACCAAAGTGACCATGAAGTACAGGGTACAATGAACAAAATTAATTCTCCAGCATTTGAAGATTGGGGGTGGGTTTTGTTATAAGGAATCCAACACCGAAATTATTAACTCAACCGGAAGTTTCCAATACGGCGTAACTGCAACACCCTGTGACACATAAAATCAACTAGCTACCCTAGTTTCAAAGATAGAGCAAAGAAACTGATATCATTAGAAAGGTTACGTCATGCTCTTTCACGTTTATTCCGAGGTGAGTTTACAAATATGTGATAGTTTCATAGTTATCTGCCATTAATGCAATATTAAAAAAACTAGCACAATTAAAGTTTTCTAATAACAGTCGCCATTCTTAAATATGGTAGCAATTATAAACTATAGTAATTTTAAATTCTTATACCATCTTAGTTTTTATGTGAAACAAGAATGAGGTATCTATGTTAGTTCTGTGAGGAGATATTATCATATAAGTCAGTGTGTTCGTGTAGACGCCATTTTGATTTCCAAGATGGCGACCAAATGAATTTTGAATGCCTCCAGATCTTAAAATGTTTTCCTTGGCTTTCTCTGCAAGGGTAACACATTTCGTAGTTCTTTCACTAAATGCAGTTTTCTTCGGATTTTTCAAGCTAAGTCGCCATACTATAAAAAATCTTTTCGTGAGAAGAGAATGTTTTAACAAAATACATCAAGAACACACCCGATTACACAAATATTTTCTTTTATAAAGTAATTTTTCCCTTTGTTCTGAATTTATATTTTCGGATTTTATACATTACTGGATGTAAAATCTATTACAGATACTTTCTATTGTTTTTATAGGAAAGAAATGTATATTTTGATTTGGTAATGAAAGTTAAAATACAAAAAATGCACTTTATTTTATTTTATATTTCTTGATTTCCAGCAAGAGTGAAAAGAAACAAAAACGTATACTTTTTGAATATGGAACACCGGCTAACTCTGCACCCCCCCCTAGAGGCACATTGATGGTGGGTTTCACCAATCTTCGTTACACTTTAACGAATCGTTAAGTGACTTGAAGTGCTTTAAAATACATGACGTTCACTAATGATTCGTTAAATTCTTAACGAAGTTTGGTGAAACGCACCATCAGTGATTTGCATCTACGTACTGTGTACGTATTTCATTACACAAGGCCAAGAATATGATATTGTTTGTGCATGGAAACCTATATACATGGCGTCCGGAGGAGGACGCCATGTATATGAAATTTCACACACACTCCATGCCACTTAAAGTGCTATAGGTAATTGCATTAGATATGTGTGTATTATGCATTGGATTTCAATGCAAATTTGCTACATAAATCACGAATATAAATGGAAGCCTCATTACCAAACTGTTTTGCGGAGAACTAAGTAAGTACCTTATAATAAGACACCACCACAAAGCTACAACAACGTTGTCACTTTCGGTGCAAGAGTTCCCGAGCTTGAAATTTTAGATCATAGCATAATTGAGAACAGAGGCGTCGAAAAATGGGAGCCAGAGCGGGTTCAGGTTTCCCAAATATCTCTTGGCCCACTCATTGCTCGCGAACTCTGGCAAGACAATTGAACTGAAAAGGTAGAGCACTGATAATGCTGCCATAGATGCCGTGTAAGTGTCCACATTCTATTTCGCATATGTTTGAAAAATATAAACTTATTTTGCAGTAGAAATACGAGCTACTGCAATATTTGCACACAAAGTTACAAAATTAAGTAAAAAGTAGGGTCTTTCATATCTGTAAATTTTGCTTTTTTGATGCCAAAATTTATTTGATAAGAAATGATTTATTATAGGGATTACTAAAGGGCAATTCAATGTAAAATATGTAAATGGCTCTCGCCTCAACATGTCTGATTTCAATTAAATTTAGACAGGGTTTTCCTCCATTTTTCCTGAGTAAAACCCCAAATTTTCAGATTTGTTTAAAACTATGCTGAAACATAGACAATTATACGATGCAAAGTGGACAAATAGTCGACGTTTCAGGGTTCTTTAGAATTGTACACAACTCATTTCTTATTTTAGCTAGAAAGCCCACCATAGTGTCTTTAGAGACCTGATGATCCAGTCTCTCTTCTGGTAAGTTAAGTTCTATGACTGGTTGAATCTTTGAAATATTAAAGGTATTGAAACACGGGTAATTAAAATTAAATTCTTCCTGAAGTTTGAGGATTAAAAATTTAGTGAATGACTACTAGTAAACAATGCGATTTTTATTCTTGTAGTACTTTCTTATGAGTAGGTTGTGTTGTAAGAAAATCAGATTATTACTTTTAGTCCTTTGGTATTAAAAGTTATTCCGAATATCGGACATTTTGGAAACGTAGAGTTTTGCGGGGAAAGGAAAGTCTATGTGGGACCAAGTTTAATAACTTCATAGAATGTATATCTATACAAGTTATTCAAAGATAAAAGAGTTTGCTTTGTTACTCCAACTGGTTGAAAAGTTATTGAACTTCAAATGTTAATAAAAAATAGTCAGGGTTTTGGATCATTCAATACCAATTATACAAGCTCACGTTGCATCATCATTTTTGTATTTAGCAAATTTGGTAGTGCTTTTTTTAACACTTACTGACAACTCCTTACTATTAAGATTCGTAAAAAAAAATATTGATCCTATAGATAGCGACAAACATTTATAGTTATATTGCAAGGATAGCATACAATCCAATGGTCAGAGTATTTTCAGGTTGAGCGTAACAGCTTTCCTGCTTTAGTGGGTTCATCGTGATGTCCTTATAAAGCTTTTCTGTCTTTTTTGACATTAAGAATTGCTAATAATAGTTGTAAGAATATTATTATTAGTAGTAATAGTAATTGTAGTAGTAGTGGTAGTAGAACTCTTAGTGTTTAAACATAATGTTATTGACCCCGCACCAACGAGCAGGAAAATCAGCTAGTTGTGGTATAAAATTGAAGAACAATATTTAAGGAAAGATTATAAGCCAAAAATATCTTCGCATTATTCAAGTTGAAATTGAAAGAATAATTCAGACCGCGAGGCGCACTAGTTGTATGTATAAAAGCGGAACTAGTTTGGATGACGATCAATAAAGATGATGAAACATGCTCTGATAAAGAGGTATTTAGAACCAAGTTTTGTTCTATTCATACTGTTAAGGAACTGAATAGGACATTCATACATAATTAAGACAATCTTAGAGGAATTATGGCCTTCGACCCTAAAAATGAACATTTTTTTAAAAGTTAATAGTTATAGTACTGTGCAATTACGCCAAAATTTCATCAAATCTAGACTTTTAAAATAAACAGATGAAACCTACTGGAATATGTTCTGCATACCGTTCTTATTAACCTACATACTGTTAAATATATATATATATATATATTAAAATCTTAAGACAATCT
>JAGDQP010000327.1:136813-175732 GCA_022664845.1 Lepisma saccharinum
ATATATATATATATATATATATAATCCAGTTGTGGGTTTTCCAATAGTCCACCATCGTGATTTTCCACTTGCACATGAGTCATAACTCTTAAACCAATAACCTAGAAGGCTTGTTCTCTTTTTATTGCATTTCTAATATTACGGGCAACATAAAAAGTTATCATCACCTTTTCTCCACGAGTAGCCATTTTTGTATAATTTTAGAATGAACTTAAAAATTGTTATCTGTGTTGGACAATATACTTGAAGGACATGTGGGAAGATACGTAGTCCCATGCCACACTCTCATGATTTAAAAAAAAAATAGGAATGATGGTTTCAAAATATTCCATAATTCAGAATTAATACTTTTTCTCGAAAGTTCTCAGTATAAAGTAATGTTGCATATTCCATCTTTCATTTACAATATTAATTGTTTGTAATTATGCATAAGTCATTGAACACATTTGAAGAATTTTAAAGCAAATTCTAGAAATTGTGGCATAGGACTATATTGCTCCAGAGTTTTCATCGTAATTTTTTATACGTCCTTTTAAAATGTTAATGAAAAATTACTTCGAAAGTGCACAACTTTAATATTACTTTTTATTTTAGATCCCTTGACAGCAAGTTATAGCCAAAGGAATATTCTATTCCCGATCATGGTATCCGTCCGTCCGTCTGTGTCCAGAAATTAATTCTCATGAACTACAAGGTGTAGAGAGATGAGCACTGGTGCTAGCTCATGCGAGAGAACATACTTCATATCTTTTGATCGGGAGATGAACTGCAATCCAATTACTCGACAGTAAAATGAGCCCAATATCAATTAATTGCCTGTCTGAACTCTTTTTTCTGTACATTCAAGCCCAACGAGCTTTGGTATTGGCAAGTGAAAATCTTTGCTCAAAAATTCCATTGCTTCCTTCCGATGGTTTAAGCGTCATAGGAATTAACCGTTGATAGCATCTCCAGTCGCTATGTTTACAATTATTTCTGGATGAGTATTAGGATCCAGATAATTCGATTAGGTCACTTAGTCTATTTCCTATCTCATCCCTGTTCACAGCATCTGATAAGACCTGTATTGAAAAACATCCCAAGCCCACCGTAGTATATTTTTCAGAAGGAACGAAAAACAGTCCAAGGTCTTCGTATGTTATCCTATTCAGTAGAAATTATTTTGTGTTAGAAAAGGGTTTCTGTGGTGGGATTAGGATGTAATATTTATGCAAGTGGATAGCCCTTGGAACATAGATACCGACAAACAGAAAAAATGAAATACGAAAAAAGTGGACTTGGGATGTTTTGCAATTCAGGTCTTCAATTTCCTCTTTGTGCTTTTCTTGTGTCTTCACACAACATTTTTACATCGCTTTCGAGTTTGACGCAAGTGTGCAAACTTAATGCCCAATTTTTTGAGGATTTCGATTCTCAGTGTAACACTAATTATACCCCCTTGCGTGCGGCCGTATCGCATAAATGTTTTATATATCCACACATTATTGTATACACAAAGCACTTCAGAATCCATGATTATGCCACATGACATGATTCCTTTCTAGAAAATGATCCTGAATAGTATTAGGATATCTTTCTGTTGATCTTAGGTACACTAGACCATAACAGGCATAGTTAGTGTGCTCTGCAGTGAAAAACTAGGGGAATCATATCGGGGACGTACACAGTAAAAGAATGCCTGTATTAATTCAACACTTTTTGGTGTCTGAGCCTGACTATCACCTTTTTCTGTTAAATTAACACAACACACGGTGTTGATTAGACATCAAGTGTTTCTCTGTCGCCATCTTGATCGCTTGTTTTAATAGAAATGGAATATATTCTCAATAAATGGGAATTCTGATCCTTAATTGACAAATGGAAAAGTAATTAAACAATGACATAAGTGGTGCGAGTAACTTTCTTTGTGCTTGGGGTGCAGCAAAATATTTTTGCTCCTTTTTTCTTTGGTTTGACGATTTAGAGTAGTCGGTAAGTCGTTGAACTTCTAACACAACAGCCCACGTTCAAATCTTGCTGCAGCCACAACTTTTCTTTCTTGCTGCTAGTACCGAAATCAACACCATGTTTTATGTTGATTTAACACAAAAAGTGGTAGTCACGTTGGGACACCGAAAAGTGTTGAATTACTACAGGCATTTTTTTACTGTGTATGCATGTGTAATGGCTAGCCACCTTCTCTCTCTGCCCTTACTTTATCATCTTGAACTGTGGGACAAGATGACAGGATGACAAGCGGTCAGTCTCTCTTCAAACATACACTCCTTAACAGTATGCAACAATAAAAATATTTAAAAACAAAATTTTAGATATGACCACTTAGTTAGGTAAGATAAAATGGATTTTATGAGCGGTAAATGACCTCTCGGCTGCAGGTCTAATAATTTATTCTTCTGTTTAAGCTTTCCCAATAAAAGAAATGATAATCATTAGTAATGATAATAATTTGCATTGACTTTTGTCTAATATGTATATATTTTCAAATTCAGCTCTAATGACAACGTATGTAAAAAATTATGAAAAAACACGAACATCTTCTTGACTCTATCCTGTTGCTAACTGTTATGACTATGCCTATATGACTGAATTTCTCAGGCGGAATTTAGTATTAATTCTGCCCTTCCGTCTCCGAATTCTCTCATTCACAATGCAAGTCTGTACTTTTTAAATTTGTGTGCTAAAACTAGTAATCGCATCATAATGGTCCAGAGAGAAAGAAGTACGTGTCAACATTTTTTCCTCACTAAATAAAGAACACAATTAACTTCCTTAAGTGTGGCGTTTAGCGCTGATGAGAGTTGAATCAATTACAGTTAAGCCTGAAAAATTAAATGTTTCTCTCCGAAAGAAACTATTTCAAGTCACAAAGAGTGCGAGAAAGATAAATTGTATAAAAGAAAAAAACACAATTTTCTCAACTGTCTCTTGCAGGAAAGACCGTAGTTGTCTTACAAATTTATTTTTCGGATAAAACGGTGGAAATAATTAGGAAGAGAAAAGGAACCTTTCATATATCTTATTGTTAATTACAGAAACAGTTATGGGCGAATGTAACTGAAGAGTTGCAGTGTGTATTTCGGCTTTTACAATGTTAATTTAACTCATTTCCCGACGTTATACAATGATAAAATTTTGCACAGCGACGTAAGTGGAGTGACAATACAATATTCCGTTGTTGTTTTCATATATTACTATATATTTTAAAAGCATATTTTATTCTTTAGTAAGAACTTCTTTATCCTTAAATTAATACTAGCCTGCAGCGGGGTTGCAGAACAATTTAGGATTTGGGTGACATCAGCTTGAGAAAAAGTAGGCCTATCCGAACACCGAAATAACTCGAAAAAAAATATTAAAAAGCTTTTTAAAAACATACTTCATTCAAGTTACTAAAAAGTAAAAAATAATGTCGAGAAAAGCATGGTGCGCGCCAATTTAAGAATTTCTAAAGTGGGTGCTTTTTCTTTCTAGTCATGCATAAACATTTTGTTTTTACTTTTTTAGAACGAATTAAGAAAAGTCTATTTTTTAAAAATATTAATAACTTTGAACATTAATAAAACTACCAAAAATTAGCCATTTATGTTGCAAAACAATGGAAGTACGTTCTATAGTATGTTGTGTAAACTGAAATAATGTCAACTTTGTAGTGGAGTCAATTTCAAATAGGTTATGTTATAGGCTGCGTACTTAAGTAATCTTTTGATTCGATACCTAGTACCGAGGAGTATCTGAAGTCCAGCCATCAATATGGGCAAAGTAGATCTCATTCTTTACTATTCCCAATCAGGAAGCCAACCTGTTCTGGTTCGAAGATAATAATGCAAAGAGGGAGAAGCAAATAAAAAGATCCATATATGTTTTCAACAATATCATAATTAGAACTATTACTGTTTGACCTACAAATACGTTCGTAAGACATTTAGCATATCGATAAACTGACAACAAAACTGGTTTGCAATAATTACTATGATTGATGACATGATCACTGAAACATATTTTTTTTTATACGATACAAAAAAAAAAAATGGATTTCTCACGTAGGTAACATCATGCTGTTATCGTCCACAAAATTAATTTTATCTTATCGGTTATCACGTAGGTAACAAAAGAATATTACTTTCTTTCCTTGGATCTACAGTTTCGGTTTTCACTGTCTGCAACTTCCGTCCATCGTTGCATAAACTACGTTGTGTGAAATGGGGTAACCTCAAGGAATGAAGAGTATTAAAATGTAAAGTTTTGAATTTGTTTTGATGTTTGAAAACTAAATATGAAGAATACAAAAACGGACTAATATCAAGGATTAAACTATTTCCATGGTTACTATAAAACTAAACACTACTAAAACTAAAACTAAAACCAAGGAAACCTTTACCAGATATAGTAGATAAGTATTTCACATGGTTTTGTAGGACATTCCTTTGTATCTGCACGTTACAATGCTCAATGTGTACATCTTTGCCACATGGCAAATGACAATGCAATAGTCCAATTCTCCTCAAAGACATTAGAGAATATCCTTATCAAAACATGCAACAATTTGATGCATCGTTTCATGTCTTGTTCATATAGGTCTACAGGAAGTGGAAGGACAAATACAAAAATGCATTCATGAATTACATGCGGTAACAACAATATCTTTATTTAATATTTTTAACGTTTTCAGATGAAGGGCATGTAATGAATATGCTGAAGCCATAACAAACTCAAACTCTGCGTTGAGTGCGAGGGAAAGAGAGGAAGAGGTCTTTTATCGGTCTTTTTAACTCCTTCTTTCTTTACACCCATTTCTTTTCCCAAACTTTTCAACATGATATCTGTCCCACAGCCCATGTACTCCCACGTATCCAGGCACTGTAGGGAGAGGTATTATATCCGGGGTTTACAGATCGCGGTTACATCCTTCGTATACTTATTTTTTCTTTTATGGCTGGCCTTGTTTTCTCCATCCGGGAAAGTTATGAAAGTTCCTGGTCGTTGTTGCCGTTCTTGTGTGTGAGTTTTTTTTTCTTTAGCTGATGGTGCAATGATCCAAGAAAATGCTAAAAGTATAAAAAGAAGAAGAATATATACATAAAAAGCTAGGAAGAAAAACATCTGCTGCTTGCCTGTTGACTGCACAATAAGTTCAAAATAGAGCAAAAAAGAAAATAAAAGTTTCATCTTTAAGAACGTCTGTCGCTGCGGGGATGGATGCAAATACACTTTCAGGATGTGACTGAACCTCAACCACATCTTTCTAAAGACATCATTATAATAATCATCATCAGTGTTCTTCCTAAAGCGGCAGGTCTTTCAAGGTACGGGATCATTATTCATCCCGATATTGCGCTTTTCTTTTCGGACTCAAGAAAAGAAGTAAAAAGAATTCAATCCCTTTTATATTTCATCTCTTTATTCTTCGATTAGGCTGTTTGAATGTATTCTGCACGTTTCATACCGATTAAAAATTAAAACATGACAAACAAGAATTTCAGAAAATAAAGTAAAGGTTTATCTGACGAAGAAAGAAGTTCAGGAGAGATTCAGATGTGAGTTAGATCTTTTAATTCAAATGGCTAAGAAACAAAGCATCACTAATAATAACGTCAACTCTGCACCGAGAAAGCTGAATTAATAACTGAAATGAACCTGGATTTGATTAAGCGTTTTCGAATTGAATTTAGTTTTAAGGCCTTTAGGCAACTATGGCTCAGGTCGTATGGATGATGATGGGATGAATTGGTGGAATGAAGAAAGTGGGAGGGAACGGGAGAACCCCGAGAAAAACCACGCATAGGGTGTTTGTTCAACACAAAGCCCACATGGCATGAGCAGGGATCGATCCGACGATCCCTAGTACCAGAGGTGAGCGCTCTATCAACTGAGCCACCGTGGCGCTAAGCGTTTTCGAATCATTCTTGAAAGTATCAACTGTGAAAAAGAAATCAATTTCGATGAATTTGAAGAGTTTACTAAAGAGACACAACATCTACATCTCCAAAATTACAGCATGTATACAATGCTTGTAAGCTTGCATAAAACGTTTATTTCACGGGAAAGACAGTTTAAGCCTATGGGACAATATTCGGAAAAAGCCAGGAATAAACAATAAGTAGTATTAAGAACTGTTCAAAGAGAAAATCCAGAATATATACAAACTCACTACACAGACTGTTTATTATATCATACCTTTATATGGCAAGTTTACGGGCACTTGCAAACAACTAAAAACAGAAAAATTAACCACCAAATGAAAACTTTACTAAATTTTGATGTATAAATAACAGAAGAAGACAGTTCCGTGAGCTCATCCTAGAATTCATCAGATGGGATAGACTCAGTGATTCTGGATAATTATTTTTCTACAAAATTCAGCTTCATAGGAATAGTTTCTTTTAGATTGTTTCTTATTTGTTTTCTCTTATTTTTCTATAAGGAAAATAATGACAGTAGGATTTTGAAAAATGTCGAATTCATACCTGCTCCTTGTTTTTACATTCTTTTCTTTAGTTCACAATGCTTCGTGGTGTCCTTAAATCTTGCAACGTTAATTTAACTCATTTCCAGACGCATACAATGATGAAATTTTGCACAGCGACGTACGTCGGGTGGCAATACAATATTCCATTGTTGCTTTCATATATTTCTATATATTTATACATTTTAAAGCATATTTTTCTTCTTACTGACCATAAATACTAGCCTGCAACTATGAGGGTTGCAAAGCACTTTAGGATTGGATCAGAAATTATTAGCTTGTGAAAAAGTATTCAAACACCGAAGTAACTATAATAATAATAAGAAGAAGAAGTCCTTTTAAAGACATACTTTTCTCAAACAATTCGTACTAAAAAGTAAAAAAAAAAAAAAATTTTTTTTGCATGATTGTAAAGAAAAGTAGGGGGCGCGCGAACTGAAGAATTTATAAAGTGACTGTATATGAGAGAGCGCACTCATGCTTTTGTTTTTAATCGTGCACAAACAAAATTATTTTTTACTTTTTAGTACGAATTGTTTAAGAAAAGTATGTCTTTAAAAAGTGTTTTTTATTAATTTTTTACCATTGTAAAAATTTCGGTATTTAATGACAGAATGCCACGTTGTATGGAAAATGTTATTTGCAAAATGTTTTAGATATCTCATAGAAAAACACAAAAGAATTAAATACGTCCGATTGTTACATTGCATAGTAACTAAAGGAAAACTACAAGTTACAATCATTTTTTGATGTTCTGTATTTTAAATGAAAACATACAAACTTCCCATCTTGCTACATAGGCCGTGTAAAATGGGATATGATGTGGGCAAAGATGGGGGTTATGCAAATAACATATTGTGTGTTATACGTACTCTGTTACAATGATGATGAAAACTAACATTTACCAAAAGAAGTTAGTTTATTAGAATATGCAAATTTGAAATAAATTACAGTTTGAAGAGTTTGGTAATTTGGTTTATTATTCGTTTTTAGTTTCTACTTGGGCTTTACAAACTTGTCGTCTGCTTACACTTCCTACCACATCCAAATACAGAAACAAACAAAAGTGAAAAAAGTTCTTTATGACAGTATTTCGCTATAAATAAGTTGCCTAAAAATCAGTTCATTAACATCAAATTTCACTAATCACATAACATTAACACTACTTATCAGTTGTTATTATGAATATTAGTCTGTTTGAGGACAAGCATGTCTGATAATTCTGACCGAAAGAAATTAAGCATAACACACTAGTATGGTTAGGAACAAAATAGGACTATATTTAGTAAATAATCTGACACAATAGTTCTTACTGTCGTGTAGCATATAATGCATTATAATTAAATATGTAATAATGTAATAAATATAAATATGTTTACTTTAAGAAACAGGGCACAAACAGATACTTCGTATTTTAATCATTCTATGTTATAATTGTTAGTTAAAGGTAATTCAGTTCCAACAAAAATTTGTATTTAAATTTCATTCATGAATCAAGGAGACAGATGCAGATAATATCATATTTCATTGACAGATCAGAATGTTAAGAATTTCATACTCAGTACTCAAAGTACAAGCTTACGTGGCTGGTCAAAGTTCAACTTAGGCCAGCAATAAAAAGTTCAGCTGTGTAGACATTCTATAATCCATCTTAGTCAACTGAACGAAGTGCGAGAAGCATCAGCATACAAAGGTCGAATCGATTGTGATTGGTGCTCTGTAAGGACACACCTCCCACAGAAGAGAACTATGACTGGAACATCAAAATCGAGTTGATATAAAAACGAGACATTTGATACTTTGCTATGAAGCTCATTGTGATTGTTGTCATTGCTATTGTCATGGTTACGAACTGAACTGCTTATCTACAACTAAACTTGGTGCAGCTGACCAGACTCAGCTATGTAGTATTTGATACTGAAGTTAGAAGTTGAAACATCGTGAACTTCCAGTGACTTCGTTCTGATCTGCATACGAAAATTGTATATTACATCAAATACCAACAATTACATCTGTTCTCTCACTACCTTCTGTCATTTGAATCTTAGGTAAGTTGGAAGCTGTTTACTTGCTTACTATTGATGATATTTCTATTAATATGTTTGTTGTCATAAGTTAATCAGTGTATCAATTTAGGGTAGAATTAGGATCTTGCGTTCGTGATCTTATCTCAATCATTAATCATGTAACTTAGAAATAGTAAAGAAGTTCATACACAATCCATTTACTGAGTTTCCTTCCAAGATATTACTACTTATTCCCTAGATATTTACTGCATGTGAACCTAGATACTAGCACAATGTTCTTTCACTATGAGCCGTCTTTAGCACCCAGGCGTTTATTGTATGTTGGATCAGAGCCTGGTTGGATGTTAAGGTAAAGTGGGTTCTAACAAACACCGCCTATCGTACACATTCTGTTTTCAGGTACCAAATATACTCACAAATTAAGAGTATACACAGCCTGGACGGCATGGTGGAGTTCGCCGTAAGACTCAACTCCGTGAGTTAAGCACAAAATTGATCTTTGAAACAGATCAATGAGTTCCTTTAGGTTCTCTCGTATAAGTGCTAAGTACGATTCCAACATTCATCCGGTGGGGAACAAAATAAAAGAAGGACAAAGAGTTCTTGCGACAGTTCTGCCTCGGAGCAAGGCAGCACAGTGTATTTTCGCTACTCCCATTATATGTGCTAAAGTATAGGTACAATCGCGAAATTCGGTCCGTGATTTTTTTTTCTGTCTGTTTAAAACCTTTTCTGATCAAAATTTCCGAAGTTTTTTTCTTTCACAATTTTTGGTGTCACATTTTCTTAAATAGCGAAAATGGGATATATAAATTCGTGTTTTAGAGACTGTTCCGAAAATTCGTCCCCACGCTCAGCAAATGCGCAGTGCCAATTAATCCATTCAGGGTGTCGCAATAATATCTCATGTTCAGTTCTTGACTCACGTGCTGAGAAACGGATCCGTGATAGATTAACACCAATTCAGTTAGGAGTTACGAGTGCGAACTCCAAACTTCCTGCGCTCAGCTTTCAGCCGCGTCCGTTCCGCAGTCAAAATATGTCATATTGTCCGGCCCAAAAGCAAAATTAAAGTAACTTCCACAATCAATTTCGGTCCAATTTGCACTATAATCGAGAACACAGGACAAACATGAATACGTTTGGCAAGAAGGCAAATTCAAGCTGCCTTCAGGTTCCAGAACACTAACTTCGGCCAGCACAAAGCAATCAGTTATCGAAACCAATATCAAATTCACATAGTGGTTCGAATTCTAGTGAAGAATTTGAGATTAAAATCATGTACTAGAACAAGAATTTACCTGAATTGTGACTTTCCTGAATCAGGCAATTGTTTTAAACACATGTATGAATATCAGTAACTAGGAATCCTTGCTCAATGAAACGTCAAAATAACTTCCAGTATTTATTTTTCTCCTTTTTTTCAATTATCTCATGTTAAGGATTCTAAAGTATTAGTTTTAAGTTGCATAGCATTTTAAAAAGAGATAATCTTTTTAAGTGTAGGCCCTACTTTACTATATTTAGAATTTTTTCGCTGGAATTTCCCGAAAAAGGCCCGTTTCTCCGTTCTTTCTGTATCAGTATTTAATCAATCCTTTCGATCAAAGTATATTCGAACAAGCTTGGGTCCAGTTTTTTTAACCAATGTTTTTACTACCCTACAGGCAAATTTTGAGTGAAAATTTATGTATTTTGAAGAATTCGAGTGATTTTGATGATTTTGACCGAGCTATGATACTGGTCGCCGATTGAATGTGAGGATTTCGATTTACCGATATTTTTCTTTCATCCACTACAATTTGAAGTATAAAGTTTTACCAGTAAGTTAGGATTTTTTGATCAAAGTTCTTCTTTCCTGAATTTCACGAATTTTCTAATGAAATTGAATAGTAAAAGTAGTCAAATATCAGCCTGTGAATTTTCGTAATCGTATGAGCATACATTTAATTGATTTTGCGCAAAAATATCAAGCACCTCATAAAATAACCTGTAAAGCACAAACGTTTATGCCACAAGGATCGTAAATCCTTATATTACCAGTCCGAGATAGTAAACAGGTTTCTGCAACAGGATTTCTTTTGCAATTCTTTGGCCATTTTGTGTGAATGAGCAAAGGATTTCATTTTTATTATTATGAGTCGGAATTCAAAACGAAGAATGCGTACTAAACCTTGCAGAAGATAAAGCTAACAAGTTTGGAATGCCTTCTCGGTTTGATAAACTGTAAGTGACATACGTTTTTTGCAATTTGTAGTTATATATAGTTTAATTAAAATATTTTTCAAAATTTCAGTTCAATTACCCCGAATTTTAGGGTCGAATCAGTTAATAAATAGTAAATTTGTGTGCAAAGCAGGCTAGATTAATTTGGTAACTTTTAAAGTCACATATATCACATAATATTGGTAGTGGATTATAGAAATATTGGAGAGCTTAGTTCTTTTCGCGTTGCCAGTGTCTCGCTTAGTCGATTCCAAGCCCATGTAGGTGCCGCATAAAGTATCGAAGTTTCCGAATTTCTAGTGAAAGATGAACACTATATGTCGCTGTGTCGTGAATATTCTATAGACGATTTATTAAGCTTTGTATAATTAATGCAAAACACTTCCTAAAATAGGACTCCACAAAAATTTGTTCACGTAAACTATAGGTATATTTTGTACGAGCGAAATATTGAAGTATCAAGTATGTTTAGGATAACAGTCTGTTCGCTTGAGGAAACATCTGCATAGCAAATCATTAGAGAAACCGCAAATTATCAGCCCTGTGATCTTGAACATGGGAGACAATTTTAAATTTCTCTTCTAGAAATACACGTGATCATTCTAACTTCAGAGTATTTGCAGTAATAGAAAGTAGATTACCCCCATCATATTCTTCCGTTGGTAAATATTTGGCAAAAAAATTTTTTAGGGCAAGAAACTGGTATCCTTAAAGAAGTCGATGCATTACTTAGCAATAGTTCAGAGTGACTAAGTTACCACTTTTAGGCACTAATTTCAGTGAGAATTGCTATACATTTACAGCGAACGTCGCGTTTCACGCTTTCTTGTGTCATTTCTCAATTTGTTTTTTAATTTTTACGAGCGAATTTTGTCATTAAATAGGTTTCGGTTAGACAATTTTGAGTTTAAAAAAGAATAAAATTACAGAAATAGAGTAGTGTTGGAAATTATGGACAAGCAATTCCAGTTCAAAGAACATCTGAACTAACTTGTGGAACGCGTTAATAAGTTCCGCGTGTTTTGACTGAAACATAAGTGGGGGGCTCTTCGACTTGGGGCCTTCATAAGTGGAGCCGTAATATATATAGGGTCCTTCGACGATTTCTACGATAATTTTACGACGACGGCGACAACGACGATGATAGTGTCTAATGACTATCCTTGACAGTGAACGTTTAGGATGTAAGGAAAATGTCTAGCTACAGCTAGGCTAAGAACTTTTAGTACGTAAGGGAAACAGTCATGCAACAGGCTGACTGAGAACGATTAATTTAAAACAAATTTCAGTTCAGGCATTTTTATCCAATTGGCATTGATTTACACGAGGATTTATAGAGGCAGGAATATGCTCATGTTATGATTAGGAGCTCCGTGTTTTTATATTTCTCAGTGCGCACTAGTTCGTAAGTTAGGTCGACTCATATATTATTTAAGCGTACCTTAATTGAAATAACATATTATTTTTATTTCGGCCGATATACATTTTTATAATAATGAATAGAATGATGATAATGATGATGATATAATAATAACGATATAACATCAGAGCAGTGGCGGCTGCCTCACCTTTTCTTCGCTACGGAAGTAAATAGTTAAAATGAAATGAAATGAAATATGATTATACGCCATTTGCCAGAAGCCCTTTGCCCGATTCAGTCAACATTTTTTCTCTCGCAATGTTCATTGGACTTCCTGCACAAACTTTTGGCAATCACATTTTCTTTTATGTGAGTCTGTTCGATAATTTAGAATGTGTGTACTAAAATGCGTTTGTTTCAAACGATAAAAACTTCATATTCATTGGTCATTGATAATTGCAAACAATTACTTTGGAGGTCCACGAGAAGCGACTCTTGTGTCAGACATTTGCCAGGAAATATGCGTATTCGGTACTTTCTCTGTTTTTCCGAAAAAATCGGAGTCCGCTACTCCAGAATTAAGGTGTGTTACTTTGGGAACACAGTGTATATTGTTAAAAATATTGGACCAGTAATTTCTTTCTAATTTTTCATATTTATAAAAAAATCTAAATTGTACTAGACGTTGTGATTTCCATTTCTTCAATTTATTATGTTGCCGGAATTTAATTTTAAAAAGCTCAAATCATTAAAGTCTTTATTACAATGTTTATTATTATTTTAAAGTCAATTACATTCTCGTTCTTTAAAGTCTGCGTACACGTGTCCTTGATAGGCAAGAAGAGTATCTTGCTGCAGCTAGCAAAATGCTGAGCTCTGCAATAATTCAATAGTTGTCCACAGGTCAAAACCCATGGGGCGAGCATAACAAATGTTTCGATGCGATTTCAGAATCGTGTAATAATGAATTACAGATTCTTTTCTTCAGAAAGAAATATTCACGTTTAATACGAAACCACTTTTCCGTAAAATCAACAGAATAAGTTTATTTTGAATTTCTGTTTTCTTTTCTTTCCCTTTCGAACATTTTTGTTTCCTTTAATTATCCGGAAAATAGGATGTTAAAAGGAAGAAATGAAAAAAAAATCACATTTCTTGCTACGTTATAATAGCCAATACCTATATTTCTATTCAGTTCTTCCAGAAAAGCATTTATTATTGTGATTTCTTTATCTTAAAGCATGCTCAGTACCTTTCATCAGAAGACCTACTTTTCATGAACACGATGTGTCCAAAACTTCTTAGTGTTCATTTTCATCATCGCAACGTGCGCTCATGCGCCGGGTCCACGTTATCCTTCCTTTTGGATTTCATGATTTCTATTATTGATTTTACATTCGAACCAACAATTTTAAACCATTTTTTCTTTTGTGCATGACTTAAGTATCAAATAAGATTAATATACTTTCTGTGCTAAGATAATTTTCTCCCCAATTTCTGATTGACAAAATGTTGGAATCTTAGAAATTCTTAAGTTCATCCTGTCCATGAGCAAGATAAATAACATTAATTTAGATCTAAGTTTAAGAATACAGTATAAATACCTATGATTTTTTAAACGTATATGGAATTAGAAGTAATTATTTCGGACGGTA
Source organism: Lepisma saccharinum (assembly GCA_022664845.1). Taxonomy (NCBI): domain Eukaryota; kingdom Metazoa; phylum Arthropoda; class Insecta; order Zygentoma; family Lepismatidae; genus Lepisma; species Lepisma saccharinum. Next base: position 150,545 of record JAGDQP010000327.1, read on the forward strand.
AACGGATTGTGTATGAACCTCTTTACTATTTCTGTGTTACATGATAAATGATTGAGATAAGATCACGAACGCAAGATCCTAATTCTACCTTAAATTGATACACTGATTAAGTTATAACAACAAACATATTAATAGAAATGTGATCAATATTAAGCAAGTAAACAGCTTCCAATTTACCAACCATTCAATTGGCAGAAGATAGTGAGAGAACATATTAATTGTTGGTATTTGATATAATATACAATGTTCGTATGCAGATCAGAACGAAGTCACTGGAAGTTCATGATGTTTCAACTTCTAACTTCAGTATCGAATACAACATAGCTGAGTCAGATCAGTTTCACCAAGTTTAGTTGTACATAAGCTGTTCAGTTCGTAACCATGACAATAGCAATGACAACAATCACAATGAACAACCATCAACATCATAACAAAGTATCAAATGTCTTGTTTTTATATCAAACTCGATTTTGATGTTCCAATCATAGTTCTCTTCTCTGGGAGGTGTGTCCTCACAAAGCACCGATCACAATCGATTCGACCTTTGTATGCTGATGCTTCTCGCACTTCGTTCAGTTGACTAAGATGGATTATAGAATGTCTACACAGCTGAATTTTTATTGCTAGCCTAAGTTGAACTTTGACCAGCCACGTAAGATTGTACTTTGAGTACTGAGTATGAAATTCTTAACATTCTGATCTGTCAATGAAATATGATATTGTCTGCATCTGTCTCCTTGATTCATGAATTAAAATTTAAATACAAATTTTTGTTGGAACTGAATTACCTTTAACTAACAATTATAAAATAGAATGATTAAAATACGAAGTATCTGTTCGTGCCCCGTTTCTTAAAATTAAACATATTTATATTTATCACATTTTCACATATTTAATAATAATGCATTATATGCTACACGACATTTCTGAAAAATCGTATCAAGTAACAGTAACGTTCTTCATCTATAATCATGCATTCATCTAACATAGGCTAGTTTGCATGCATCACATTTATTAATTCGTAATTCCTTTCTATAGTTGAGAAACTATACTCTTAAGAAATACTTATGAAAGTACTAGCAGCAACTATCCTGCCATTTATCATATTTCATGCAGTATCTAGTCTAGTACCACATAGTTTCAAACAAAAAATACAAGAGATATAACAGTTGTTACATTGTTGACAATCACTTCCCCCATTACGTGTAACATATCCATCAAAACACAAAATCCACAGAACTACTTTACCTTATCCAGATTTCTCATCCGGAATCTCCTTTACACAGTATCTAGAAGAAGAGTTTCCCAAAATTAATGGTTCCCCCAGAAAATATATTGTTCTACTATTCCGGAAGAGTATAACATCTATAGAAATATAGTTGTTCGTTTTTAACTGTGTCAAATCATTGGATTTGACGTCATGGCTTAGAGTTCTTAATTCATAGATAGTGCATTCTACTACTTCGGCAATAAAGTATGTAATCTCATAGAGTGTGCAATTTCCATCAGTTGTTATTTTGAGAAACGTTGAAAATTACATCAATGCCTTGCTTACACACCTTGTCGTTTGTAACGTACTTAACATACTGTATACTAAAAAAAACTTCTCACTCTTGTATTGTTAGATACGAATTAGCTCACTTATTCACTACTACTCTGCAACTCAGCCACTGGAGGGGCCAATCAAGCCCAACTTGGTGCAGGTCCCAAGCACGGGAAAATGAGGAAGGTTGACGTCAGGAAGGACATCAGGGCTTAAAAGCTATGCCAAAACCATGTATGATGGTTCATCTTAATGAAGCCTCGGAAAATGCTAGGGTGTACCCCGTAGGCAACACGCACTGACTTTGCGTGGCTTCTGTGAGAAATGAGGAAGGGCTACTGAGTCGAGGATGGGCTCGGTTAAAGAAGCTAGTCCACGTGAGCCTTACAGTCGGCTCAGTAAATGGGATGATGAGTGGAAGAGGAAGAGAGATTGCTGACTTGATGGAAAGAAGAAAGTTGGGGATCCTGTACGTGTGAGACAAGATGGAAAGGAAATAAGGCAAGAGAGCTAGGAGGCGGCTATAAGTTGCTGTATAGTGGAGCAAATGAACATCAAAGAAACAGCGTAGAAATTGTCCTTTCAAGTGTTTTTAAAAATAGTGTAGTTAGTGTAAAAAGAAGGAACGCCTGAGGGATGAGTATCAGGATATGCATGGGTGAAATGATCAATGTAGTGTGTACGTATGCTCCGCAAGTCGGCTGCGAGGAAGAAGAAAATATTAAATTCTGAGAGCAATCGAACCATGAACTTCGCAGTGTACCACCATCGGAAAGAGTAATTGTGGGTGGCGACTAGAATGGACATGTAGGTAGAGGCAGGGAAAGTATTGAGAGCATCCACGGTCGCTGAGATGTGGGATAGTAACGAAGAATTAGAAAGAGTAATAGACTTTGTAACGGCATTCGAGCTGGCGATTGGCAATACATTTTGGCAGAAGAAAAAGGAGCATCTCTTAACTTACAAGGGTAGTGGAAAAGAAAGTAAAATCGATTACATCTTGTGCTGAAGACAACATCTTAAGGAGATTAAGAACTGCAAGGTCATAAATGGTGAAAGTGTGGCCCCACAACACAGAGTGGTGATTGTGGCCTGGGAGTTTGTAGGTAGATATAATAGGAGGCCGCGAAATGGAGAGCCCAAAATTAGATGGTGGAAACTGAAAGAAGAGAAATAAGAAAATTATTCAGGGAAGGGATTATCGAAAGAATAAATATGCAAGAAGAGGATGTGCAAACATGGTAGGATATGAACAGAAGTTCATGCTAACGGCCGCAGGGAGGCCTTTGGGTAGAACTTCTGGAAAGAGCCCATATGTAGCTAAAGAGACGTGATGGTGGAATGAGGAAGTGCAAGAAGCTATTAAAGCGAGGAAGAAAGCTAAAACAAGATGGGATGCTTCAGGGACAGAGGAAGATAAATGTAGCTTCAAAGCGGCTAATAGGGAAGCAAAGAGGGCAGTGGCTAGAACAAAAGCGCAAGCCTAGGATGAACTGTATGACGAACTTGAAACACCAGGTGGAGTGAAGAAGCTATATAGTTTAGCAAAAATCAGAGACAAGGCAACAAAGGATATTACCCATACTAGGCAAATTAATAATGACCAAGGATTAGAGTTTACCGATGAAGACAGAATTAAAGAGAGATGGGCCGAACATTTTGAAACACTCCTAAATGAAGAAAATCTTAGAAAAGTTCTTAGCGACGGAACTCCAAATCCTGGACCAACGCCAAGAATAAGCCGAAAAGAAGTAGAAAAAGCAGTAAAGGAAATGAAGACCGGGAAACTTACAGGTCCTGATTGCATACCAGTAGAAACGTGGAAGAGTTTGGGACCAGAAGGTATAGATATTGTATGGGATCTGATGCAAAAAAATCTATGAACAAGAAAACACATCGACTCAGTGTCGAGAGTGTTATTGTACCAATTTTTAAGAAGAAGGGAGATATACTGGATTGTGAAAACTGTAAAGGAATCAAGCTAATGTCACACACGATGAAGATTTGGGAGAAAATTACAGAAGGAAGATTACGAGAAGAAATATCAATAGAAGAAGAACAATTTTGATTTATGGCAGGAAAAAGTACAACGGATGCAACTTTTATATTAAGACAAACTATGGGAAAGCACCAGAAAAAGCAAAAAGGATTGCATATGGTGTTTATTGATTTGGAGAAGTCCTACGAGAAAGTATCACGTCAGAAAATATGGAGATACTTGAGGAAGAAAAGACTGACAGATAAATATGTATGGATAAACCAAGTGTGGGATTGACACGCCAAATCCCTGATATGGTTGGATTAGACCAGGGTTCAGCTTTAAGCCCGTACCACTTCAGTGTTGTCATAGACGTTATAACTCAGGATATGAGAGATGAAGCTCCCTGGTTTATGGAGTTTGCCGATTATATTGTACAATGCAATACTAATAGAACAGAACTTGAAAGGAAAGTAGATAGTTGGAGGAAGTCTCTAAAAGATAGAGGCCTAAAGATTAGTAGAAAGAAAACTGAGTATCTTGAGTTCAACGGAGAAGGAAATGGAAAAGTGATGTTGCCAGAAGAATGATTGAATAAACCGTTTTTTCCGCAGAAAAGAAAAAAAAATCGTTTTCACTTATTTTTTGTGTAGTATGTATGTGCAAAATTTCGTTACCATGCTGCATGCATTAATTTAGTTCTGCGCTGGGCTTACGTGCGTTTATGTGACAGTATGTTTCGAGGAGTCTATGTCCCCTCATCAAACAATTTTTTCACGTATTTTCTTATTTTATGTCTACTATGAATGTACGGAGTTTCATCCAAATCATTCATACCTTTGTGTTACTTTTAACCTTCGTCTGAAATATATTTCACGGGAAGATTTAAATTCTCAAACTATTTTTCCGCAGAAATGAAAAACCACGTATTCGCTTATTTTGTGTGTAGTATGTGTATGTGACGCTTCTTTACAATAGTGCATGCACTAATTTAATTCTGGGTTGGGTTCACGCAAATTGATACATTTATATAATAACATGCCTCTCAAACTATTTTTCCGCAGAAAAGAACGTATTCTTTTATTTTATATCTACTATGTATGTGTGAAGTTTCATCCAAATCATGCTTTTGTGTCATTTTCAGAGCCACATGAAACATACTTCGGCTCGGGAAGGGGGCGGGGTTCGCCCTCTCAAGCCGTTTTTCGGCAGATAAGAAAAAAGTTTCGTAGAAATTTGTGCGTATCATTTTGTGAATATTGCTTATGAGATTCTTCCAGGATGTTTCCTCAGTCATACTATGCTGATTATTGGGGGTCCCGCCATCCACCCATGCCTATTTCCATTTCTGAATGTCAAGTTCAGTTGGGTGCATCTTGAACGCCGCGAGAATTACTTTCCTCTTCCATTGCGCGAACTACTTGGCCTGAACTACATGCTGATTGCGAATTGGTGCCTTCAAGCTAGAATCTGGCTGATTTCCTTTCCGCGTTCTATCCCATATTATATCCCGACCTAAGCCAAGGCCATAAATACAGCTCAATTTTATTGAGCGTTCTGAGTACACTTTACCAAGAATTGTAGGTCACGTCCTTGAAAATTCACCAGATCGCTTCGAGCGATAATAAAACTTTAATCAATCCAAATCTGAAATCCATTCTCTTTCTAGCCACTTTACTTAAGATACTAAACAGAGCTGAAACCGGGTCACTTTTGGTGACCCGGTGACTCGGGCTCACCCAAACATACAGGACTCCGAGACCTGGTGATCCGGTCTGAACCTTGACTTGAATGTCCCGATTGACTCGGTATGTTGACTATAATTAACTGAAATTTTCGGCGTCGTATTTTTCGTGCCCCGGTTCTGGCCACCCTTGAGCAGAACCCGGTCCTGGCCACCAAGGAATTAATAATAATAATAATAATAATAATAAACTTCTGCTTTATCCTCTAGGTTAGCTGGTCTAAAACTGGTCACCGGTACAGGCCTGGTGACCCGTTTAAGCTCTGGTGCTAATTCGTGTGAGACAGTTATTATATGGTGTCTGTGTGTCTCCGTTAAATTTCTCTCTCTCATCCACACACACATGGTGTGGAGAGTTGGGGTGAGGTCAATAGTTATACTCACTTCATAATCAAAAGAAAGAAGAACAAAAATGAAATTATGTCAATTCAAACCCGTTTCAACTTGTTTTAAGAGACCACACAGGTAATTACTGTATCTACTGTTGTTTTATGTAAACAAAATTACATCATGAGAATAGCCGACCACACAAGCACCCATCACATAACAAACAATGTGATAATTGGTGGGATGACTGAAGGCTTAATTGTTTACGTTGAGTGGGGGAGAAATCAGTACATAATAGCAGATGAATTGCTTGTAATTACCACATTTTCTGTGAAATATAAACTTTATTAATATATTTTGTCTTTCTACTTTTAAACAATTGTTAGTTTCTGACAACTTTATTATTGGTTCATTATATTTTCTCTGAAAGAGGCCTGTTCTTTCTACATACAATTGTATTAATAAAATTGTTTGTTTAGCTATAAGGTGAACTCAGTAGAATTACATTGAACCCCATGAACTTTACTTCAGATAATTGATTTATTACGTCACTATGTGATCAACAATATCTGTACACCCACCTGATAATGAAGTACAAGTTTGAGCTGCCCTCCACCGGGAACTCTGGCAATCAATACGGTGTTAGCACACCCTTGCACTCTTGCAGGCATACTTTCAATCAGTTGGCGGAAGGTTTCCTGGGAAATGGTAACCCATTTCTTGCGGAGCGCCGAAATGAGAAGACGTATCGATCTGGGTCGGTGTGGTCTAGCCACGAAGTAGGCGTTCCAAAACATTCTAGAGATATTCTATCGGATTTAAGTCAGGTCTCTGCGCATGCCAATGTATTAGTGGGTCGTTGTTGTCAACAAACCACTCGCCACAATCCCTGCAGTATGGACTGGTACTTAGTCCTGTTGAAAGACACAATGGTCATTCCCGAACTGGCCTGGAGTGGTAGGCAGAAGGAACGTGCTTAAAATGTCAATGCACTGTGCCACGTAAATCAACAAGGTGGTCAAGCTCCTCCAGGAGAAACATGACCACACTGTAACCCCACCACCGCCGAAGTTCACAATCGGCACTACAGACTGGTAGATGTCATTTATCAGGCCTTCGCCACATCCACACCCTACCATAGGCTCGTCACATTGTATACCGTGATTCATCATTCCACTCAACAGTTTTCCACTGTTCTATTGTCAAGTTTTGATGCTCCGTACACCACGCGAGGCAGCATTTTGTCATTGATGTCATGACTGTGTGATGTGTAGCTTATGGGGAGCTACTCGGCCATGGAAACCAAGTATCCGCACCTCGCGCCGAAAGTCATGATGCTTGGAGTAGATTCTGATGCAGTTTGAAATTCCTGTGTGATAGTGGTGATGGATGATGAACGATCTCTGGAGGTCAACGTGGGAGGTCAGGGTACAATATGTACACGTCTCTTCATGTTTCCACCTCGCTATAACATCGGAAACATTAGTCCAAAGGATGTTCATGAGAGTGAATATATCGCGCACAGACTTCTTGCACAAGTAACACCCAATCATCTGACCACTTTGAAAGTTCGTGAGTTCCTCAGACCGGCCAATTCTGCTGTCTCGCGCTGTCTGCTCACTATTTACATCGTTGACCGTGTGTTCCATGAGGTAGATGGCAGTACTGCATCGCCTTCTATCCGGACACTATCGTGTTTATTACACACGTTTCGCGGAGTGTCCGGATACTTTCGATCACATAGTGTATGTACAAGACTGGGTTAAAGAGAGCCCCATCAAAAAGATAGATTTTCCCTCCCCTATACATATCTGGAACCACCGTCAGATATTTCCTTTTCAAAACACAGAAATATACCCAGATTTATAGAAAAGGATGTCTTTTCAAAGTTCAAAAGTTTGTGCTAAGTGATAAATCTCAACTTACGCTCTACACAGAAGTGAAATTAACATTTTACATGTTCTGATTGACATCTTGTATTTACCAGTTCGGTGTTGCAAGAGTTTGGGACTTTTCGAACACACAATTCTTCAATTCATCACTTTCTATGAACCTGAGTGTACGTAATTATCTTAATCCTCCGGTAGGCGCACCCGGGCCAGTTTGCCTCATATTTTAGTTTATGGGATGTAGCATACATAACGTACGCACTGGACGTGTGTCCACAAAACTATTCGTTATTTACTCATGTTACTACTTGCAATATTTTAGCAAGCATTTCTCAGAACAGATTAGTTATTATTAAAGAGCATATGTGCGGTGTGCTTGCTGCTGTGTGCCCTGTGGTGTAATCGTACTTTTCCTCTTATGAGCATCACTTTTTAAGGTAGAAAGATGTCGCTTGAGTACATTAAGCGAATGTTTAGTGAGGTATCATTACCAGAAGAATGTAAATTAGATTCCATTGAATCAGATACAGAACATGACATTATTGAAGTCGAAAACCATAGCAGTGACTCTGAACAATGCAACAGCATGCGCCCAATCTAAATTGGGTATTTATTATAATTATTTGTGGAGATGGTGGTTCTGATCACTACTGTTTTAAGAACAACAACTTTATGAGGAAAACTGCTATTTAATTTCTTCACTATGTTAATTTGAACAACATGCACAAAAATCCGTATCAACAAACTTCTAATTTTGGTTACTTTCGCAAATATGGCGTCAAACGAATTACGCGAGGTCACAATGCCGTCTAGGCTCCCAAAAATACCACAACTATGTTTAACACACTCATCTGCAGCGTGCTTACAGTTTTCAAACTGTGAAACAAAATATCGAATTAGGTTGACAAGCCAAACTGCAAATAATTAATTACTACAACAACATATTCAAACACACCAAATGTTATCACTAACAAACAGAGCACGTGGATAACGTAAAACTTCCCCAAATCACTCACTTGAGTACTTCAAGTTAAAATATATAATATATAAAAGGGTTCCTTACAACCTAAATAGGTTTCAATCCATTATAATACCTAAGAAGATACTCAAACAAGAGATTAGCAAAGTAAATCAATCAAAATTCAATTCCCAAAAATTTCTTACATCCGCTGGGAATAACCGTAGTTTTCGCTAAACCCATCTGGCATTCCCGCTACAACGAGACCAAAATGGCCACCACGAAAATCCGAAGCCAAACGAAAGGAAACGAAACAGGCGGGCATTTGACGTCACGTAGGCTAATATGTCGACGCAATACCAATCAACATTCTAGTACACACATAATGATGGAACATGCTATTAACACTGAAATATATGACAAAAATGACAAGAAAGAAGGAGAAAGAAAAAAAATATATGTTTCTTGTCGTGACAACAATCATCAGGGGAATACATGGTAACGAATTGTATTTGTATAAAGTTGTTTATTACAACACTCAGTGACGAAGCAGAGGATAAAAAACAAAATACAAAAAACTATTGAATATTTTTAATCAAGTAAATATCAACAACTGTTATTGATTATGGAAAATGTAATAAAATTGAGTGTAGAAATATTAGCCCACAAAATAAAATATGCACAACGACTACGAGATAGAAACAGAGTAATTTATTTTTATCATCATTACAAAAACCGGTATATACTTGCTGTATTTATATAATTAATTTTTAATAAGCAAAAACTAACAATTTTTTTTTATTTTCCCCTTAGGTAAAAATAAATCTTATTTTAATTGCAAAAACCAAGAACAATCCTATTGTGGTGTAAATGCCACAATGTGCTCACTCATGGAAGTTTAGGCTTAGAGGGTGGTTAAGTTAATAAAGGAATTTAAGACTATTGTTATGAACTTTATGGTCACTTTCTATCTACCTCTGTAGTGGACAGCATTTGTTTTCATTGCAGGCCTACTAGGCTCTTAGACAACACCAGATAGGTCTAAGGAATTCTTGAAGCTACATGGGATTCTATAAAATCTTTACGAAATTATAATTTTCCAAGAACATTAAAATACACCTGCCAAAAAAACAAAATTTTGAGACTTGAACAACTCTCCTATTTATTACTACATATTAAAAATTAAAGTAGTTATTGAAACCACGTAATAAATGACTTTTTCCACGAAGTAATATTTATTTCGAAAAATTGAAAATAATCTTCTCCAAAATTGCCGAAATTTGGATACGTAAATACCTTTCCTAGTTACTCATACAGCTTGAAAACTCAAAGCGTTGTGGAATTCACATCAATTTCTAACAAATTCATAAAATGACAAATAAGCTAAATAACAAATTGCTCACCTATTTTATTTAGCTGCTAAAAATGTAACTAACAAGGAACATCCGCAAAATAATGCACACCGACTTCTACGCAATTTGGCAGTTAGAAACTATACATAAAACAAACGAATAAGTGTCGTCTCTTATCTGCAGAAAAAACGATTTGAGATTGAGGGGGGCGATATTCGCCCTAAAATGTATTTCGTGTGGCGCTTCGAGTGACAGCAGGCCAAAAAATATTTGAATAAAACTTCGCATGTACATAGGAGACACAAAATATACTAATACAGTGGTTTTCCTTTTCTGCGCGAAAATGATTTCACGGGGACAGAAACCCTTCCAAGCATGTTGTAACATAAAGGCACCATTTTGCGAGGATCCAAAACATTAGCAAAATTAGTGCAAGCACGTTGGTAACAATTCTTCGCACATACATAGTACAAATAAAGTTAAGATTTTTTTTTTCGCGGAAGAATGGTTTGAAGGGGCACGACCCCTGCAAAATGTACCTCCTGAAAGTACAAAATCTCCGTTCCTACATCTATGTTTTAAATTATCATATTTGGCATAAAACGACACGTGCCATTACATGATTTGAAGTTGATGATGCAAAGTACAACCACATCACAATATCTATAATAGTTTTTGGCCCAAAGAAATAGTAATTTGCGATAACAGTTCCTAAAAATTGGGAACCTCTTGGCCTGGAGAAGGGGTGGGGAACTTGGAGAAGGGGCGATAGAAAGGCTTCAAAAGTAAATAAAACTCATAAATAAAGAGCTCCAATCCAAAAATCAATTTCAATTTCTTTTCCTTTATTTTTTAATTGGGCTGAGGTGCACATACAATTTCCTTCAAAAACAGCAAAATTCGTTTTAGGTCCATTAAATGAACACAGTAAAAATCATCCGTTTCTTTCGCAAAATCCATCTACGTAATTAAAAATGTGCAAGATTTTCAGTTTCCTGCAAATTTATAAAACTAACTCGCTTTGCTTCGTTGGGGGCGCTGCCCCCAGAACCACATGGGGGATGCGCCCCCTTTATCTTAACCAGAATCTCTCTGCTGGACTGCACCGCCATGGTGTCAATCTGGACCCTCCCACGGGGGGCTGCGCCCCCAAAGGCGAGGTTTGTCCCATTTATTGTAACCTACTCTTGGTCATACAACTTCATACAAAATTTCGTTTCTCCAGCTTTGATAGTTTGGAAATTGGGTTTTTGGGCGGCCATTTTGGATCCAAGTTGACGACTGTTTGAACGTTTTCTTATATTGTCGTGACCTACTTGTGATGGTACACCTTCATGCAAAATTTCATTTATCTAGCTCAAATGGTGTTGAAAATGGGTTTTTGAGCGACCATATTGAATCCAAGATGGCTCCTTTGGGGTCCGCCATTTTGGATTCAAGATGGTGTCTTTGGAGACATTTGGAAATATTTTCGTAACCCACTAGTGATGTTGTACCTTCATACCAAATTTCATTTTAGTAGCCCCAACCATTTAGGCTGTGTATTCTATACAACAATGGGTTTGGTGGCCATTTTGGATCCAAGATGACGACTTTTTCAAAATGTCGGACCTTTTCCTTTATCTACTCTTGGTCATACACCTTCATGCCAAATTTGGTGTTTCTAGCTCCAGTAGTTTGGCCTGGGAATTTTGATGATCAGTCTGTCAGTGAGTCAGTCAGTCAGTGAGTGACCATCGGATTTTATATTATTTGGACTTAAGTGCAGTGCTCGAAGTGGATTAGAAAAGGTAAGCGTATGCTTGCACTTAGTGGTGGCGATTGACTATTGAAAGTAAAGGCAATGAACTCCCAGTAATAAAAAAGTGGGGGTACGCCAAATCCAAAAATGAAAAAGGCAAGGGCACGGCTTGCCTCCTGGTGCCACCCCACTACGAGCAATATTTAAGTGTTTTAAATTAATTGAGCTCTTAAATTCTGTGTTTATCTACTGTGAATGTGCGGCTAAAGAATATATTCGTCCATATTTTTTCACAGTCACCTTCAGCGCCGTCTGAAATATGTTTGGGGGGGGGGACGCTTTTACCCCTTCGAACAGTTTTTACGCGGAAAAGAGAAAATACGTAGTCGATCATTTTATACTTTCTTGGACTAAATAATAATAACTTATTATTTAGTCTATAGTACTATGTATGTGCGAAATTTCGTTATAAGAGTCCTTGCACTAATTTAGTTCTGAGCAGGATTCGCACAAAATGGTGCTTTTAAGTGACAACATACTTGCAGGGGTCTCTGCCCTCCTCAAACATTTTTTTTTCCGCAGAGAAGATAAAACAAGTATTCGCTTATTTTAGGTCTATTAAGTACGTGCGAAGTTTCATCCAAGTCTTTCATGTCGTTCTGTCACTTTCATCGCCAGCTGAAATGGGGATTTCGCCCCCTCAAACAGTGTTTCTTTTAGGCATGCTTTTGGGGGAATTTGCCGAATTTGATACTGTAATTTACACTATTGTCAAAAACGGGACATTTTGGGGTACCGTTTCTTGTCTGAAAAGAATCGGGACAGAGGCTTTAAGAAAAGTACTGTACCGGATATTACGGGACGTATGGTCACCTTAATGTACATAGCTTTTCTATATTCAACCGTTGTGAAGAAAAGTTACCGTTTGAGGAGGAACTTGAATAATAGTTTTAGCAACGCTTACGAAAGAGAGTCACCACGGATTATTCACGCAACTGCAGGTGTTGCATAGCTTTAAATGGACCCTGATTACACTGTAAGAAAAATGCAATTTCTTTACATTTTAGTCTCAAATCAGTTAACTTTTGTTAATTTCCATATGCATTTTTTTAACCCCCAAAGTCTTGACAACATCCCCTTCCCCCCAGCTTCAAAAATTTTGCTATGAAAGGTCGATAGAAACCGTACAAAACTTCACTTACACCGTCCCAATGTCGACTTTACACCACCCGAAACTGAAAATCCTGGCGGAAACCCTGCAATTCCGATAATCATTTGAATACTTTCGAGTGCAATTCATGTGCGTATTGTCACAGAACGTATCAATAAATGATTTTGTAGCTTGGACAAAGAAATTAAAAGTTGGTGGCTGTGAGGATGGAATTGAGGTCATCTCAGATTGAGGAAGACAAAGTTCAGGTTCCTGAAGGCCAATTCCCGGTTGAAGATGAGTTAACTAAAAACAACTTAGAGCTGTGATTTTACTAATAATCGCGAATGCTCCGGTCCCTTGATAGCATTTTAGCCACGCAAGCATTAGTTTTTACAAAATAGGCTGGCAGCACTGACAACTTCAAGGTTTAGGTAGGGAAAACTCACAGTACTTGTGTCGAATATTATTTAGGGTCCGCTACGTTTCGGCGCCTCCGTTTTGGCGCCGCCGTTTCGGCGCCACCATTTTGGCGCAGGCTACGTTTTGGCGCTACCGTTTCGGCGCCGGTTCAGTTCGGCGCCAAAGTGAGGAAAACGGAAATTATTAACATACCTTATGACATAGTAATGTACTTTATACTTTTACTGTCCTCTGACGACAATTGATGATCAACGAAGTACTTAAAACATTATTTCTTGTACTCTGCTTCTAACAGTTTTGAGGCATTATTTATGTTGCACGGTCTGAGCCAAAGATGCCTAAATGACTTAAGTGGCTGGAACTTTTTTATGTACAAGGGCGCCAATAAGATATATTGCTTTTCTAATTTAAATATAAAGTTTTTGTACATTTTTAACGTAAGAACTTTTACTTTTGCTAAACCTAAACAAGAAATGCATAAGATGGGGTAAGTAGTGAATATTCGAGATGAAAAAAAATCGTCAATAAAGTCATTTTTGGGACTGCTCTTGACATTTTTGAACCATTATTTAAGTTTTCATGCTTTGAGCTAAAGATGCCTAAGAGCCATAAGAGGACAGGATGTTTCTCTTGTGTACATTTTTACCGTAAGAATCTCTACTTTTGCTAAACCTAAATAAGAAATACATAAGGTGTGCTAAGTAGTGAATTTTCGAGATAAATAGAAAATCGTCAATAACGTCACTTTTTGGGACTGCTTCTGACAAAGTTATGAAGCATTATTTGTTTTCACGGTTTGAGCTACAGATGCCTAAGGGTCACAAGAGGACAAGAAGTTTATCTCGTGTACAAGGGTACTAATGAGATGGAGGTTGCATTCGTAATATAAATAGACAAATTAGTTACAATTATAGTTCGTTCATGTTCAGAATATAAATTTAGACAAAAAAGAGTATTGGGACTGAATGTGACAAAGTTTTGGAGCATTATTAAAGTATCCTGTCTGAGCCAAATATGCCTAAGGGCCACAAGAGGACAGAATGTTTCTCTCGTGTACAAGGGTGCTAAGATTTGGAGGTTCCATTCGTAATATAAATAGAGAAATTAGTTAAAATGGTAGTTTAACCTCGACCTGAGATTAGACTTCAACCTCGACTTCGCCGTCGGACTTGAACCTCGACCTCGAACCTTGCAGTTTAACATGACGTTCCTATCTGTTTTATATGTATATATAAATTGTTCCAAAGGTATGCAGAATGCATTGTAATTAAATATGAAACTTATTTTCTTTGAATATAAAATAATAAATTGCGAAATTGCGCCATTACGAAATTACGAGTAGCACTCCTGAATCCTGTTTGTCTGCTCCTCACTAGTTACGTCCATGCTGTAGCTGATGTTAGCGAAAAAAACACTTCATAATTAAAATCATTTAAATAAAAATATTATATTTTTCAATTACTTACTGAAGTATAAACATCTCATTGCATCTCTTCCATGAAAGCAGTCCCTGGATCAGTTCTGTATAGTGTTTTAAAAGCCGAAAAAAAAACGGAAGTTTTGAAAAAAAAACCAGGAAAAATTGTTTTTTTCCACGAAGTAAAAAAACTGGTTTTATTGACGAAATTGTTTTTTTTTTTTTTTTTTGCCTTTTCATCTCCAATATCCACTACTTAACACACCTAATGCATTCAATCGGATGATCTTAATTTAAAAAATGTACAAAACACTTGCAATTTACATTAGGAATGCAATATATGTCATTAGCACCCTTGTACATGAGAGAAACGTTCTGTTCCCTTCTGGCCCTTAGGCATCTTTGTCTCAGACCCAGAAAACACATTTTGCTTCAAAACTTTGTCAGACGCGTTCCCATTGTGTATTTTTTTCTATATGTGTGTTTTGAACATCAACTAACCTTTTAAGTATTTCATTGACCAAAAAATGTTGTCAGGGTAAAAGTAAAAAAAAAAAACGTTATTTTCCTAAGTAGCACGAAAAATTGAATAAAAACAAACGTTTTTTTTTCCGGCGACCAATTTTTCCCGTTTTTTAAAAAACACTACGTCTGTCGCATCTTATGGACCAAGTTTTTAATACCTCTTTAATACAATAGTTTCCCTGGTGTGATTCTTAGGTAAAGCCCTGGCGCCGAAACGTACGGCGCCGAAACGTTACTGCGCCAAAACGGCGGCGCCGAACCGGTAGCGCCGAAACGGAGGCGCCGAACTGATCGGGTCCCTAATCCCTATTATTTATGCCAAGTTTGGTGCAGCTATGTCTAATTGAATGGAAGCACTTTAAATAATTGATTATTTTTTAAAAAATCGATTGGCAACACGTCTGAACAACTGCACCAATCAAAACTTTTCCAGCTTCTCTGAGTTAGTCTAGCCAATACCTTCCCAATGCCATATTATAGTCACGGTTCTACATTTTGTGGTTCATGAGATATATTGTGAACACGGGTTGGCAACACTGACAACGAGATCCTTGGGAACGGGAGCACCCACAGTTAAATAATGTTTATGCCAAGTTTAGAGCTGTCTAATATAAAGGAAACTATTTTTAATAGAAAATAGATTGGCAACACTGCAGAGCCGCGTGCTTGGGGGCGTAGACCAATTTGGTATTTTTCTATTGTGTTCAATAACGCTTATGCTAAGTTTGGCGCAGCTGGTCTAACTGAAAAGAAACAATTTAAAGAACAGGTTTTTTTTAAAAAAATGTGGGCTGGCACACTGAACTACTGCACCAATCAAGACGGTTATGGCGGCCCTGAGCTATTTAGCCAAGTGCTTCCCAACGACACCTCAAACATCTCTTTATACTTTGTAGTTCCTGAGACTTAATTTCTGGACACGGACGGACGGAGACCATGAGCAAGAATAGAATGTCCCTTTTGCTAAGCTTTGCTATCAAGGGATCTTAAATTCAGTGTTTTTTTTTTCAGGTATGCTTTCAGTGTTTTGTCCCTCGGGGTGGGGGGATGGATGGTGTTCAACCGCCCCTACGAAAGAACTAGTCTCAACACTTGTATTACTCATAATGTATACCGATATACGTAAATAATAATACATTCTATAAATATTATTCACGTTATTTTGAGATTAAGTAAGGAAGTATGACATACTATTTAGTTACATTATTGTTATTTTATATTTTAGCACATTGGATTTAATAATTTATAATTTTCGTGAGACCCCCACAATCCCCCGAATAAAATCTTCTGGAAGAAACACTGCCTTAAACGGACCTTGCCATAGTGGGGCAAGTAAAATATATACGTCTCTACGTAGGCAGTCCACTCAATTACTTGAACTCAAACTTGTCATACTTTTTCTTTCTTAATTTGTTCTTTTGAATTACACTTTTGATTTTTTTTTATATAATTTAAAGACAATTGAAGAGTACAAGGATAAAAAGAGGATTTCCATGAAAGGTGATTTCTCGTAAAATGCAATTCGAAGTCTAATCCTCCTATTTACTCCCATGTATTTAATATTCTAAAACCATTAGCGTAGGGGGTGAGAAACTCTGAACGGAGGGTGACTCTGAGCGCAAATTAGCTTTTGTGTTTGTCCTCGTCCCTGACAGAAGAATAGAAAGCATTTGGTCAGTAATTGAACTGAGAAAATCTAGGAAGGTTTATTTGTGTTCAGAGTCTCTCAGCCTGGTACTCTATAACTTGTGGATTATTGCGTTTTTGGATGGGAATTTTCCAAGCGGTTAGCTGTCATTGCGTAGTACTTGTTACAAGTGCAAACTCATTTTTTTTTTTAATTGACCTCTTCCTATTTCCACTTATAAAATTCATTTTATCTTATCTCCCCCTTTCTTCCTCTGCATTCTTCAATTCTTATAGGTTCTTCCGAATTTTTAGTTTCAGTTACACTCTCACGACTTTGTTTTTATAATAGCTGTGGCAATTCAAACTTTCATCCATACATTTTAAGCACATCCATTTTCCTGAAGATAGAGGCAGTTAGTCTCTGAAACGTCGCAAACATTCGTTACTTTATAACAGTGGTCAAAAGTCCACAAACACGGTTTTCATAGCACTGCTACTTGGTAAACAAGTAAAAACTTTTGTATTTCCATTTACACCCAAGTTGTCGTTGTCTTTTTTTTGTTAGTTTTTTTGTTTTACCGTGTATTATTACAGGTGAAAGTTTTAACGAACAATTTTCGTAGCGTCTCTTTCCTTTGATTGTTTACATTTTAATTTGCTATCACTAAAAGTCACCCACGACAGTTGCTTCTCACGGCAGAGTATCTAATATCACGCCGTAGTGAAATCTGAGAAGTCTTGAAATAATATTCGTTTGTTAATCTGAAACCTTGCTTCATAATATCTTATAAGCGAGAGAGAGAGAGAGAGAGAGAGAGATCAGATATGCAAACCGGGTTACGTAGAAGTCAAATAAATGCTCACTTGTGAAGATGCTCTTTAAACCAGTGTATACTGGTTAAACTGCAATCTGCAATCAAAGATAGGTCAAGTGACTTCCATTTAGCCCAACAATCTCACCTTCAGATGTTTCATAAGTTTTCCCTCGCTCTCATTTAGCAAGACAGAAAAAGCTAAGGTTTATTTTAATTCCATTATTGTGTGGTCAGTGATGGATGCCATTTTTTAAGTGGACGAACACTTTTAGCGGGAAGAATATTTTTTTGACTTCGTTTTACCTGTCCTTTAGTCCGTCTGCCTGTAACGCAATCTAGCTTTTCGACGGAAGCAGATAAATTTACTTCTGATTTCAAAGCAGCGACAACCTCAATTTACCCGACCATCTTCACTTTTATGACTACAACCTTTTCTTTATAACCCTAGCTGATATATCCACCCGCTGGTGCGAGATGAATAAAATGTTAGCTACACGGACATGTGGGACCTTTTTTAAAATTGATTGGCAACATAGGTAGTTGCGGAATCCGAAGTACTTAGACAACCTGTTCCAGTATCTAAATGCTACCAGGTGCGTAAATATGAAACCGGAATTTATGTACAGAAAAGACACAGTGATTGGATGACAATGCTAAGAACTTTTTTATTCGAAGTATTGGCCATTGCTAGCGATACATTTCTGCTATCGTTCCGGCAATGTGTTGATGCCAGACCATACAAACTGCGCCTCTTGTGCTGCAAACCAGTCATCGAGCCATTTTCGTGCATTTTCGTAAGATGTGAAGCGCTGGTCAGCAAGTGCGTGTCCCATGGATGCAAATAAGTGAAGATCGGAAGGCGCCAAGTCTGGTGAGTAAGCTGCATACGGAAGGATTTCCCAGCCAAACGTCGCAATTGTTTCCTTGACCGGTTTCGCTGTGTGGGAGGGTGCATTATCGTGAAGAACAATCACTTTATGTTGTCTTTGGTCATATTCAGGTCGTTTTTCACGCAAAGCTTGATGCAAATCGCTCATTTGTTGTCGGTAACTTTGGGGTATTAACTGTTTCGCCAGGTTTCAGTAGTTCATAATAGATCACTAATTTCTTATCCCACCAAACAAAATGCATTGTCTTCCGTCCATAGCGATTTGGTCTTGCAGTCGATGTCGCCGGTTCTCCTGGAGTTACCCATGATCTTTTACGCTTAGGATTCTCGAAATAGATAAACTTTTCGTCACCAGTCACAATTCGATGGAGAAATGATTTCCTTTTGTACCTGGCGAGCAGAATTTCGCAAGTGGCTTCTTGGTTTTCCTGCTGTCGTTTAGTCAATGCATGTGGAACCCATTTTCTCACCTTCTGAATCTTGCCCATGGCTTTTAAACGTATGGAAACTGCTTCTCGTGTCACATTTAATTGATCCGCGAGTTGTTGTTGGGTTTGAGCGTCTTCCTCATCCAACACAGCTTGCAATTCGCTGTCTGCAAACTTTTTCGGTGATCTTCCACGTTCTTCGTTTCTGGATTTCCGTCAAAATCCACGTCTTCCTCGTTCTTCTCACGTCAAAATCGCCACTTTTAAATTTTTTAAACCACGCATAGCACTGTGACTTACCAAGAGCATGATCACCGTAAGCTTCGACAAGCATGCGATGCGATTCTGCAGCAGTTTTTTTTTCAAATGGTAACAAAAAATCAATGCTGTCCGCAGTCCGCACATCGTGGTTTGTAGGTACAAATTGCGCCATGTTCAACGCTATTAAACACTACACTATGACATTAAATTTGTCTGGTTGTGAGTTGCAAATCGTTATCAGCAGTCAAAACAAGCAAGTGGCGCCAAGAACGCTGTTTTACGGTAACCACAGAGAAAGCTAACGTCGTCTATTCACAAATTCCGGTTTCATATTTACACACCTGGTAAATTTGACACAGATATGCAGTTGTATTTAATTTAGTGAAACTTTGTATTACTTTTCCTTGATCTGGTCTAATCGATGTCCGAGAGCATAGTGATGCATGCGTCTCGCCATATACCCTTCTTAGCTGGAACGTATCCCCACCACAACAGGATAATGAAACATTCGAGAATGTTCCAGGAGATTCTGGACTTCCGTTTTCTGTTTCTAGAACTTCTAGAACGTTCTCGAACGTTCCGGAACAGGAAGTTTCTTCGATGGTTCAGAACCGTCTGGAACATTCTAGAACATTCTCGAACATTCCGGAACCGGAAGTCCCTGCGATGGTCCAGAACCTTCTGGGACATTCTAGAACATTCTCGAACATCTTGGAATATTGTGAACATTCTCGAACATTCTGGAAAATTCTATAACATTCTGGAACATTCTCGAACCTTTTGTAACATTCTGGAACATTCTATAAAATTCTCAAACCTTCTGGAAGATTCCAGTTGTGTCTGGAAGATTCTAGTTATGTCTGGAACCTTCTAGAACATTCAGGAACATTCTGGCCAGTCTCAACCACATTGTTACTCGATTCCCAGCTGCTTCACCGACTTCCCATAAGAAGTCCATTGGTGCGATGCCCTCTTTTGACACCCATATCTCCGAACCCAACCACTGGAGTTCCAAACCGAACCCTTCTTCATGGATGGAGGATGGAGGGCTACCATACCATATAACCCCCATGAGGCTGCGGGGGTGGATTTCGGGGTCATAGCGGCACCACGGACAAAACACGCTTACATTTATTATATATATTGATTATTGTAGTATACACACTTCTCTGAAATTGGGCATAGCAGAACGCAAGTTTTCACTATTTACTCACTGATTTTCACTAATTTCTTTAACTTTACTTCGAACTCTCATAGGACAACGGCTGAAAGTTACCAAACGTGGAAACTACTGGAAACATGACAGTTTCCTTTTAAAACATGGTACTGATAAGTAACACTATTTCAAGAGGATACTCAGACCTAGAATATATATCATTGTTTGTGGTACGCCACTGGAAGATTACTATCCGCACATCATTATACCTATAGCCATCCAGATGGTGACACCGATACATGATTAAAATGACTAGACTCTGTCACCCTACTAGTATGTGCCCCCTGAATAATTTTATACACAGTATTCGTGGGCCATTCTACGGTTTCTACCCAATTCTACACTAGTACCAATGACGGTCTCTGGTGACTATGAGTATAGCAACGTGGGGCTATCAGTGTCATTCGACTACCTATCACCAAGAGTAAATTAAATACAAAGGTATCGGAGTTCTATCCAGAAAGAGCAGTTTCCATCCAAAGCGAGAGTCTTTCGTTGAAAAGCACTCTTTTCGATTGAAAATTCCGCTCTTTTGATTTAAAAATTGTGTAGACAAATTCCTCCTCTTCCTCCTTGCCTGTGGTGATTTGCTGATCTATCGGTGTTTGAAACCTGTATGAAATATTCCCTGTTTTAAATAAAACCAAGTTTCAGGTATAGCTATTATGTTGTATTTATTAAAATTTGAGTATAACTTCATTGCTCCTTAAATTCAAACCACGAACGTTTTGATAGTAAATACTAAGTTAATGTTGATTTTGTACAAGTGTTAATGTGATTCACTTTGTTAGAATGCATCTTTATTGGTGAAGTCGGTATACTTAGCCCAGGAGCTGATTGCTCGCGTACAGTACTACCTTGGGAAAGGGGAAATCACTTCTTGGTTTACCTAAAAATTCTTTATATAACACTCCATCAGGCCAAACTGAAGGTATGTCATAATCAGTGAGGTTTTGTTTTACATGAAACGAAGAGCAATGGGGAGAACTTCGTTTTCAGTTTAACACACTTCACGGGCTTGATAATATTACATATATATTATATTTTTAATATTACATTACATTTTTAATATGAAGGCAAGTTTTCATCTACTTCTGCAGATATTTTGAAGTCCAATGAAGCTCCATGATCTTATTTCCAAACCGTCATGTTTTCATCTCTAAATCTGAATAATAATTTTCTTTGTCAGAAAAGCTTTACTCATCACATAAAGTGCACAGGTAAGAACTATTGTCTCGAGGTCAAGAGTTTTTCTATAGTGTAAGAATGGCATTAAAGAAGAAACAATAAGGCTTCCTTCAGACGAGACCACTAGCAGCGTTTCTTATTGTTTTGTTGGTAACGTTTCCTCAGCGCTACTCACGCCTATTTGAAACGCTACTTGCACGTAGATATTTTCCAGTGAATATGACATGAAGATATTGTATTTTTGTCGATGCTGCTTATACGGAGGAAAACTATACGAAGAAAAAAGAGACTTTTGTAGGTCTATGTTCACAAGATTTGACAGTCTTTGACCGGATGGAGAGTTGCTGAACCAACGTTCGGAAACTAACAGCGCCAGTGAGGTGCGTCGAATGTGCTACTATAAAAGAATATAATATAGTAGTGTGGCTGCAGATTTGTCTAAAAACTACGATTGAATTCCAGCTATTGCGACAAGCAGCGTCACTGTTCGTGGTTGCCACTCGCGTCGAAGCCAGCTACCGTAACTGTTCGCACCTCTGCTGCAACGCGATCGTGGATGTGTGTGAAACCTCTAATTTATTTTTAGTATTTATAAAGGGTAGAGGTAGCGAGGTAAAATTAATAATGTGAGACTGGGTTTCAATTTGAATTACAATTTACAATATTAATTTATTTTAAATTAAAATCACTGTACACTTTTAAACAGTCAATTACGTTGAATAGTTTTGAGATCAAAACTGAAGACCACGGGAAACGAACGTGCTTTGTCTATTTTCTTGAATTTACAGGAGAGCGTTTTAAAAGTCCAGAATTAGCATTACGTATTCCTTCACATCAGATAAAGATTTGCTTTTAACAGACATACTGTGCACACTCTCTTCAAACGTGATAGTTTGTTAAAAGAGTCCTTCAAAAAACATAGAGATGGCACTCTTTTAACAATTTGATAAAAAAATAGACAAAGCGCGTTCTTTCCCTGTTATATTCAGCTGATTTCTGTGTCTCGCGCTGTTATCATGAATAGGATGGTACTGCAAGTTTACTCTTACAATTGAATGTAGTGAAGTATTGATTACGATCATAGCGAGAAATTGCACTTTACCTACAAAGTTTCATCAGAGACATAAAAAATAGAAGAAATGGCCCTTAAAATATTCGTGCTGACCTAAACATTTCTTTTTCTTCATCCTTACAAATCATGACTGGAGATGGGCCTGAGTTAAGTTGTGTAAGTTTACCTCCTTTCCAATGTAACAGACGTTATGATTTATTTAATTTTCTTATGTTTTATGGACTACATGGCATATGATTACAAACTTGTGATCATTTATTTATAATAAGTGATTTCTAGAATTGGAAATGAAATTGCTTTTCGGTATTCTTTATAAAAATTCGAAACCGATTTCTCAATTGATTTAAAGTCCCAGTTTTATCGATTTCTATCTTCACAACTTCAGTGTCAGTTCGTAACCTGGTTTTCAAATCTTCGCTGTTGTATTTTTTTTTTTTTGCTTGTGATGGGTTCTACGTTAAAACTACGTAAACACTGGAAACGTGCACGCAAGTGCCCTACATAGTGTAACTTGTCACTAAGGGTATAACGTAGTGTTCAAGATAACAGTTTCAAATGAATTGATTAACTATTTATGGCGTATTTTGTTTGATTTGTTACGGCAATGAAATGTTTAGTAATTAATCCTTCATTTTGTAACCTATACTTACCTCATAAGTACCGGTACATAAAGTAATTTTTATGTCATGTGTAAATAATGTGACATAGAGGCCCATATGACAGAGAATAGAGCACAATACAATAAAACAGAAACAAATATATACCTTGAGCTATATTCTGAAGCATGAGTAAACGTGATAAATCCTTTATCAGAATGTATTCCCATTCTCCGAGATTCAGTAACTCGAACGTATCTCCCCTCTAGCTGATAATATTTTCCTAAAACAAAACAAAACAAAAAATATATATGAGACATAGATACTTAGTTTATCAATCAATAGTTTATCAATTAACACTATTGCGAAATCATCCATCTGTAGTAGACAGTCCGTTGATTCTCAATTAACTAAATCGAAACATAATTGAGTAGAACACATTTTGCTAATTGAGGCATTGTTACTATGGTGAATATAATGTTGCTTGCAGGTTCTGTGTATCAGAACTTCGAATCTTGTCGGCGACAGATGATGTGAATTTAACATCTGATATGATTTTCCAATAATTGTATTTCCAACCACTGTGATGCATAATGCCTCAACGAGTTTGATTGTTATATCATCGTATTTAACGAGAATCTGCAGCTTCAACCCTGTTAAACGTTTGTAGGAGTAAGAAACAACAAGTAGGGATTCTGCTAGAATTCCTTTTACTTTGGGTTGAGAGGGTGTATGACATAAAACCAAAATTGGGGGGGATAGAGGTTTGTAGTGTTTCTATCGATTTTAAAGTTGGAGTGCTATGTTAGAGAATTTAGGGGTGACTTCCACATTGGGGAAGGGGTATATTAAAATATATGACAACAAAGAAGTTTTCATAAGCTGTAAAGGAACTTTTCTGGAACACTTATGTGTACAAAAAACACACATTTAGCCCGTTTTCGTTACTGCTGGCGTTTTGATAGAAGCGTAAAATTTAGGACAAAGTATCATGACTTTTCCCCTAGAGCCCCGTCAGTACACATGTCTGTCAATTTCTTCAATGTTTATAGCAATACGCTTATCTGCAATTTTATATTAAATACTATTGCTTCCTTGGCGAAACGCTATGTTGCCAAATTTATTTTCTATTTCTCCCCTTCAAAATTGGAAATTTTGAATGAGTTTAGAACTTAAACTTACACGGAATGCTTCCCAACTGTAAAATAGTTTTTAGAAAATCTGAAATGTGAATGTGATAGCCCACTGCGCGGTATAACTTTGGACAAAGGTGTAGTAGCTCTGTCAATGGCCATAAATCTTCAAGTTATGGCTAAATAAAATTATTTGGATTGTGAAATGGGACAGTGGAAATAATGACGTATTTAATTAAAGATCTTCTTCATATTCAATTGAGAAATGAAAATGAAACTTGCAGGGCTTAATATAGAATACGTAGGTTATCCATAGTTATTTTTTATCTGTTGTCATAAGTGACGTAGTGTAGCCAACTTGGTATAAAATTATTTTTTTTCAAGTGGCACTACGTCGTTACCTATTTTGAAAGTGCACATCAAACCAAAAATAATATAGTACACACCGTATACATACAGCAGTACAAAATTTGGAATAAACAAGGTTCACACGGTTGGTTTACAATTCATAGAACACGATCTACATTAGTGGCGTAATCTGAGTTGACGTAATGATAGTACTATTGTATAGCAATGACTCTGGTAATACAAAAACGTAGAACAACCAAAGCAATGTTGCCAGGATATGAAAATATATTTGAGAACATTTTAAAAATTGAATACATAAACTACTCGAATAACAGTAGTCTAGTGCTGTTACCGCCCATAAAAAATTCATTTTATCTTATCTTATCGAATAATAGTAATGGTGTGTATGAAAAACCTAGAAGACTCTGAATGATGTTGTAACAGCCTAGTTGCTGTTCCATTTTTATTTTTATTTTCTCCCCTTTTATTTTCTTAGTCTTCGTTTTGTTTTCTTTCAGTGTGTTCTCCTTAGCTCATTCTCTTTGGTTGGTTTTAGACTCTTTGAG